>CM022757.1:27103702-27336202 GCA_012411365.1 Ameiurus melas | reverse complement strand
ACTTCGTCCAGATGTTTTTATTTAAAACACATAAAAACAAATATAATACGGGTGTACAGTTGGCAATAGTTATTTACTGTCAAACAACTATAATATTAGAAAAAGGAGAAAAAATCAGTATGCTAAATAAACATTTGCTGTTTGTTGGTGGCTTATTGTATTTAAAGTATTTAACCAAACAAGCTTGTAATTGTGAAAGTCAAAGCACACATTTATAAACATTTTTATTTTAGTCTGGAAATGTGCAATTTTCTGCATGAACGACACATGAACTGTTCATTGAAAACCATCGTTAAAATAAACTTTTCCCATCAAGTACAAACAGTAGTGGTTGAAAGTTTCTGAACCCTTAAGAATTTTCTAAATTTCTGTATAAATGTGACCTAAAACATCATCAGATAAAACTAAAAGTCCTAAAAGTAGATAAAAAAAAACCCCAATTAAACAAGACAAAAATATTATACTTGGTCATTTATTTATTGAGGATAATGATCCAATATTACATATCTGTGAGTGGCAAAAGTATGTGAACCTCTAGTATTAGCAGATAATTCGAAGCTGAAATTAGAGTCAGGTGTTTTAAATCAATGCAATGACAATAATTTATTTAAAGAACAGGGATCTAGCAAAGTCTGAGATAGTTCACAAGACACATTTCAATAGACTCCCAACAGCAGACTTTGTATAATCCAAGAACATAACCTACACCACATAATATTTATTGATCCTTTGGTCCTCTACATTTACATTTATTCATTTACCAGATGCTTTTATCCCAAGCAACTTACAAATGAGCTAATTCTCCACATGGGTAATACTCTACATGGCAAGAGGAACAGAGGAACAATATTACCACTAAGTTAGGCTAGGACTCCTGGAGGTAGCCCAGCTAACAATGATCGATTTTCTTGCAACAGCAATAAGACCCCGTTTAATGAAACTTGACTGGAAGTGATGCTATCCATTGACTGTCCTTGAATTAGGACCAGTGGATTACCTGGTACAGAGATATGCAATACACGCTTGACTAAAGCATTTCATTTCCCAAAATATATATCAGTATACACTATGAACAAGTCCTTATTTAGAAGGACACCAGAGGATGTGCTAATATTACTAGATGAGAGTGACTGCAGTGTTGAGAATAGCGAAGATACGTACAGCCAGGACACTGAAAGTGATGATGATGATTCCAATGATTTTTAGGACATGCCAGGAGAACAGGAACAGGTAAGCTAGATCAAACAAAACTCAACCAAATAATTCCTTAATGTAACTACTATAGCATACTATATCCATGCCACATGAGGTCACAGGACCTGTGTGTTCTCATCTGATATTTGGTTGGTATTCCCACAACAAGAATTCAACACACAACAGCATGGAAAGCAGCTTCGTATTACCATTCCATCATAAATCTACACAAAACTATTACAAGAGAACATAAATGTATTGCAGGGGCAGTACAAAAATATTTTACCAGCCTTTAAAACTTTACCATGTCATTACACTCAGTTGGAAGATGTCTCTGTTGGATGAGGTGACATCTAAAATAATTTTCACACTGATGAGAGTATAGCATAATCTAAATACTGTCAAATTCCATTTTTATCAGCAGCAGCTGATAGAGATAAAAAGCTGGAGAAAGAAAAAGTGAAAAGATATAATGGATATATGAATATGAAAAACACAACTATGGTTAAATTAGGTATTGATGGATTGACTATATATCAAATTATGCTTTTATGAAGCATGTTAATAAGATGAGAAATAAGGAATACTGGAAAGTATAGAACATTCCTTAGGCCTGCTACTTACTGTAATATAATTGTAGAGACTGATGTTTACTTTTTTGTAGCATTTATGATGTTACCTTTTCTCATGCTTGCATTTCAGAAAATATTGTGTTGAAAATAAATAATTTTCTAAGCCCTGTTACTGTTATTGCTGTAATTCACATGAACTGTATATAGTCAACACCTAGAGGATTTCAGAAATGTAACATGTGTTGGGGTATTTGTTGTGGGTTCTCTGGGTTTCCTCTTATCTTCCCATGCTATTAATTGGATTGACTACACTAAATTGCCCCAAGATGTCTGTATGTATGTGTGTATGGTACTCTGCGATGGACTGGAGTCCCATCCAGAGTGTATTCCTGCCTCATGCCCAATGTTCCAAAGATGGCGTTCCTGGAGCTCACCAGTGTGTTCTTTCTTTTTATGTGTATTCTTTCAAATATACCAATGTGTTGATGTGGCCATACCTAATGTTTTAGCTTTCTCTCTTTTTAAAAAAAATATTTTTTTTTTTTTAGCCTAATGATGGTTTGCTGCACTAGTAGTGACAGTTCTTTGGTCTTGATATTGAGAGTTAACAGCCACAGATTCCAAATGCAAATGCCACACCTAAAATCAACTCCAGACCCACACCTCTTCAAGGAACAGCTGAGCACTTTTGGTTCCTTAAAAAGGGGGCATATAAAAAGTGCTGTAATTTTGACACTATTCATCTGATTTGGATGTAAATACTCTTGAATTAAAGCTGAAAGTCATGTTTATTATTAAATGTAAACAATATACTGTGTAGACAGCAAAACTAGCTATAACTGTGTCAATGTGTAAATATTTATGGACCTGACTGTCTATATTGTTCTCAGGGACAACATTATTATTATTATTATTATTATTATTATTATTATTATTATTATTATTATTATTATTATTATTATTATTATTATTATTATCAAAACACTCAAATGGAAAAAGAGCCATAAACAAAATGTGTGTAAATTTGAAGTGCCTACATACTGGAAATATATTAAATAACAACAATAAAACGTGTTTAAATACTTATTTCCCTTAGTGGTTAGCACATATGCCTCGTGCCTCTAGGGTTTGAGGTTTGAATCCCTCCTCCGCCCTGCGTGCATGGTGTTCTCCTCATGCTTCAGGGGTTTCCTTCAGGTTCTCCGGTTTCCTCCCACAGTCCAAAGACATGCATTGCACTGATTGGTTGTAAGCATTTCCAAATTGTCTATAGTGTGTGAACGGGTGTGTGATTGTCCCCTGCAATGAGTTGGCACCCTTTCCAGGATGTCCTCTGCCTTGTGCCCCAAGTTCCATGGGAAGGCTCCAGGCTCCCGGCGACCATGCATAGGATAAATGGTATGGAAAATGATAGGTTTTGGGGATGATTTTGGATTGAAATGTGTTCTTTAAGCACAAAAAGTAATTTTATTATGTATTATGATACCAAGGACGTTAACCTTAAAATTTGTATTTTATATAGGCTAGTATTAGTTAATCTACTATATAAAGAGACGGCATCTAAAATGGGCCACTTTTTGGTAAATGATTTATAATACCATCAAATAAGCTATGCATGAGATCTTAAGATTTATATATATATATATATATATATATATATATATATATATATATATATATATATATATATATATATATATATATATATATATATATATATATATTATTATATATATATTTTTTTTTTTTATTTAGAAAATGTCCATGAGTCTCTTAAATGTAATTTTCTTTTAAAAAAAATGTGAAAAAGTAGAGTTAAGGTATAAGCAGGTATACCCTCTTCAGCCACCACTCAACGTTCAGGCAAACTGGGCCAGCTGTTCAGTTAAAATGGGCCAATATGAAAAGAGAACAACACGGGTAATTTCGGCTGAAACCATTTTCATTTCAACAGTTGTCTTTGTTGTCATTGGTGTGAAAAAGCAACAACACCGTAAACATACTTCGTAAACATACTTTAATAGAAAGTTGAACGAACATTTCATTGAAAAATGTGTTTACATTTGACGTGTTTTCAGTATGCCTACTGTATTGCGTATTCAGTCAGCAGGCTTATTATTTTTTATATATATAATAATAATAGATAGATAGATAGATAGATAGATAGATAGATAGATAGATAGATAGATAGATAGATAGATAGATAGATAGATAGATAGATAGATAGATAGATAAATATAGATATAGATATATAAATAAAATGTGTGTGTCTATAAATGTATATGTAACATTAAAGATGAGCACATCTCTGAGTCGTTCTCTCCTCCACCAGCTCTGTGAACTCAGAGGCGCGTGAAGCGTTGTGATTGTGCGCATGCGCATCAGTACAGCAGCATCAGTGCATTCCGCCAAATAACTGATTCTCTATTTTGGCCAATGAGACTGCACGCTCCACATCCTGCAAACCACATACGAGCTTCAAACCCGGGGCTGCTGCTTAGTGAATCGGCAAGATGTTGTAATAAGACGTTTAGAGTTCGTCCATGCTTGGAGCTTCGGTAATGGCAGCTTTAGTCGCCTGGAATTGTCGGCTGCTGGTCGTGCTCCGCTGAAAAACGCTACAAGTGAGCCAGCTGTCTTCTTGGGCACGGGAAAGGCAGAGAAATAGCCATGTCTGCGAGAGAAAGAGCAAAGGGAAAGACGACTAAGGACAGCCTTTCTTTACTCCCATGCTTCTATTTTGTTGAGGTAGGTCAGCGACGATTGTTTATATATGATTAAACATTAAGTAGATGTTGCTTATTTATTTGTACACGCTTGCAAAGTGTACAGTGCATTTGAACTCGGATACGAGGTTGTTGGGTTTTTTTGGGGGGTGGGGGTGTTTATTAATAACTGTATGAATCCTACAGTAATATACAGGTGCATTCAGCGTGTTTTCTGTGCATGTAGGCAGCCTGAGGACTTTGGAGCTTTGAAAGTAGGATTTCCTTAGATACATCCGTGTATACATTGTGTTTAAACCAAGAAGCTACTTTCCAAACAGGTTACTAAAGCAAAGCATCCTTTCATGAGCATTTTTATTCCTTGTATCAGGTGCGGTGATGCCTCTAGATTTCTAGATAAGATACCTGGTGTAAAAAAAAAATGGGGGGGGGTGGATTGTGGGGGACAGCCTAGTGTTTTCCCTGTTTCTTTTCTTCCTCATGTTTGATTCACCACATCTATGTGTGCTGTTCATGTTTATTTCATTGCAGCACAGGCAGCATAGACCTAGTCAGGGTGTTTGCACTGCCACATCAGCTTCATCAACCTGCATGTTGAGAGGGTAAAAGAAAGAGTAAGAGGTATTCTAATGTCATGATGTTGTGATAAAACCACATCTGGATGATACATGTAATACTGTGGTCCTCATAGGTACATTCGCTAGTGTTGTTGTTATTATTATATATGTTATAGACTTCACCCATCCCTCTGGCCTAGTGAGAAGCTTGAGCAAATCTGGGTCAAGCACATGAGGTGGATGTGACACCTTGTGAACTGATCCAACCCTCAGTTTTATTAAATACATAAATAGATATTCATACATTTTCTTGTATTTCTTTCTCTTTTTTTGTACATGGTTTGTAAGTGTAAGGTTTTTTCCCTTCTTTATCGGGACCTATATATTTGTACTGTAGCTTTTATTTAAAAAAAACAAAAACAAAAAACTGAGGTTAGGGTTTGGTCTAAATGTGAACGTAGCATTATTTAACGACAGAAAGCACAAATTAATAAAAAAGTGAGTGAGAGAGCGAGTGAGAGAGAGAGAGATGACAGACATTCCTTACTAATGTAAAAGGGCAAATATTTCTCTAAAAACACTTAAACTCCATCCGTCCATATATTTTCCGTAGCACTTATCCTACACAGAGTCACGGGGAGCCTGGATCCTATCTCAGGGGACTTAGGGCACAAGGCGGGGAACTCCATGGACGGATTTCCAACGCATCACACACATTCACACACCCATTCACACACCACAGACAATTTGGAAATGCCGGTGTGTCTACAGTGCATGTCTTTGGACTGGGAAGGAAACCTGGAGCACTCTGGGGAAACCCCCGAAGCAGGTGGAGTTCCCCCAACCCTGGAGGCATGAGGCAAATGTTTTAACTACTAATCCATGTGCCCCCAAATATACTGAAACTTTATAAAAAATTGCATTGATTTCAGCTAATAATCTAAGTTCTAGCTTACATTACAATAAATAGTAGTAATGATACAAGTTAGTCAATAACAGGTATATATTATTTAAGGGGGGGTGATCTTGTTTTTATCAGATTGATGTATCTTGCCCTTTTTTCAGATTTAAGGGAGATTTTTTTTTACGTCCCTCTACTTGCATGCACATATACAAGTAGCCTGTCATGTGTGAATTGAAGAAATATATACTGTAAATACGTACACCAAGAGATCATTCACCATCTGTTCTTGTTGTCATATCTGTTACGATTTTGTAAAGAATTTTAGTCAACTGCTTGAATCTGTCTCAAGTGCAAGTCATGTGACTTCCATGAACTATTACATTCAATTCAGTTGTATTTGTATAGCGCTTTTAACAAAACAGCTTTACATAAATCTGGACGTAGATTTATAGATTTGTGAATCGTGTGTGTGTGGGGGGTGTGTGGCTGTTGTTTTGCTTAGGAGAAAAAGTGTGCTAATAGGTAATCCCACCTACTACAGTGTAACGTGAATATTTGAACAATGTTGGAAGTGGGAATCTTTAAGTGCTTGCTGTGATATTACCAGTACCTGAGCCTCTATAAATAAGTAGCCAGCCTCTATTCATATATATATTCATTATTTAAATGACTTTCACCTCCTCTTCCAAGTTTTTTGTCGGCCGTTTGATGAGTGATACACTTGAATAAGCTTTGAAATCTTAGAAGGCCGTTTCCAGGTATGAGAGGAATTCTAATCTGTCTCTCTAGATTGGATTTTGTGTCGGTGAGATTGCATCTAGGCTTAACCCTTAAGGTGGTTTTCCTGAAAGTGTGGCAAGTTTGAGGACAGAAGGCGCTATCACTTCATCGATCGTATTACATGGCTTGTTCTGGTGTACAGTGGTGTTCATGCCCGTTTCATTGCCCTCATCAGTTAATGAGGTATCACTTGTAGGTTTGGATTGTGCAGTAGAAAGAGAAGCTGCTTGATATGCACAGTACTACAGCAAGCAGCTGCCTCAGCATGCTGATTCTGCAAAAATTTACAGTAGTCAAGGTGGTTCCACTAACCTATATTTTTTCCTCAATTCCCTGCTCAGAGAGAGAAAAAGACAGAGTGAGAGGTACTCAGCAATACTACATGGTTATAACACATCCCAGTCTATACATTTTCTTTTATGAATTAAGTCTTTACGTTTTTCTTTTGTAGTTAGTTCCCTCTTTTTTGTTTGTGAGTGTTTTATATTTGGTGTTTTGGTGTTTTGTATTTGCATGTGGTTGAATTAGCTGAGGATCTGTGAGCATTCCCAATCTCAGCAGGTCATCCTTCTGTTCTGCCAGCACTAAGAGCTCTTGTACTTTCTCTTTTCAAGGTTGCCTGTTAAAGCTGAATTTGGGACACGACTGTATGAAGATGCCAATAGACAAATTTAGACCATGCACCACAGAGAGGATGCTTTTCTCAGCAAAATACTCATTAGAACCCTAAATCACTTTGTCATGCTCATTTGTTTTGCTTTATGCCACAATGCAGTATGTCTCAAAGTAGTTCCGGCTACAAGTTTTATATGCACTTACAGTATTCTAATACACTGACAATTCTATAGTAAAAACTTACTATAGAATTGGCTATAAAAAAAAGTCTACACATTCCTGTTAAAATGGCAGGTTTTTGTGAGGTGAAAAAGAAAAGAAAAGAAAGAAACAAAGTTAAAAAAATGTCACAATCTTTTTCAGCTTTGTTGTGAAATTGCCACACATGCAAATCAAGTGACAAACAACCAGAAATATTTTAGAGGGAAAAAGAAAGAAAGTGTAACAGTTGACAAATTGCTTTAGTGTAAGAAGAATAAAACATTTTTTGACATCAGGTCAGGCTGCATTAGACCACATAATTGTTGATTATTTTCCAGTAGCAGCATGTCCCAACTTATTTTATTCCTTACTTACCAGGTGCAATCTATCCCCTTTAACTTGGATTTAACATTGGATCAAGTATTCTTCAATCCATTTGGGTATTATAAGAGTGACTGTACAGTTCCATGTAGAGCTGCAACAACTAATCGCTAATAATCGATTATGAAAATTAGATTAGTCGATTAGTCGGTCTGCCTGCGGCACGGGGCATGTTTAGTCATTGCGTTACTTCTGTTCCAAAAACATGTATCAGAGAGTACAGAGAAAAGTTTTGTCACAAATGATGTACTACACACTTACACTATGTACTATGTGCTTTGCCGTCTAGTGTATGAATTTTAAAAGTGTAGTTTTGTGAGCATTTTGTATTAAATGTAGTGTAGAAGACTGTAACCTGTAAACTTTACAAAGCGGATTTTGCGTAGAATGGATACACGACAGTGATGCACGAGCTAGAAAATGGAAGCCATCAACGGTTGCAACCAGATTTCTGAGAAGGCAGGTTGTGAAAAACTTCAAAAGACCTGCAGCAAGACCTGGTGGTAAAAGACACTGAGGTTTCAGTGAGCACAGTACGGCGCGTACTAAACGCAGAAGGTTTCCATGCCAGAACTCCAGGACGTACACCACTACTGACCCAAAAGCACAAGAAAAGTCATCAAAATCATATAAATAAGCCACAGAAGTTTTGGGATTCTGTTCTGAAACAAAGCTGGAACTTTTCTGCATGATGGATTAGTGGTATGTTTGGAGGAAGAAGAACAAAGAAAGAACACTCTGTCCACAGTCAAGCATGCTGGTGGCTCAGTGATGCTCTGGGGCTGCTTTGCATTCTCTTTCACTGGAAACCTGCAATGTGTGGAAGGCAAAATGGATTCACTGAAGTATCAAGAAATCCTAGGGTTAGGGTTAGAGAAACCCTCGAAGCATGCCGTCTGTGAGGAACCTGAAGCTTGGGCATCATTTGACCTTCCAACAGGACAATGATCCCAAGCATACCTCAAATTCCACCAAGATTTGGTTGCAGAAGAAGTCCTGGAAAATGCTACAGGACCATCACAGTCACCTGACTTGAACCCCATAGAAAATCTCTGGTGGAATTTAAAGAAAGCAGTTGCAGCACGCAAACCCAAGAATATTACTGAACTGAAGACCATTGCTCATGAGGGATGGGCTAAGATTCCTCAGGAACACTGCCAGAAGCTGGTGTCTGGCTTCGCATCTCGTTTGCAGCAGGTCATAACAGCAAAATGGTGCTCTACTGAAAGATGCTTGCCATGACGGGGTTGAATAATTTTGAAACTGGAGACGTCATTATAAGTTGCATCTTCAGTTGAATTTGGGGAAACCAATTTACGCATTCGTTATGTTGAACTATTTCAGTTGTTTTTGTTTGATTTGTTCATTGCAAACAGCTGAAAGTGTGTGCATTTTGACAATGAACCTGATTTGGAATTTGAGATTGAATCAGTTTGATTGCTCTATTTTCATGGTTCATTGTGAGTAATGTTAACATTGGATGAGGTAGCAGCTAAATCAGAGACATTGCTTATATTGAGTACCAAATTCTGTGTGAATAACACTTAATTGTAGCAGGTGGGCTCTTGGTCAACTTATTTTTCAAACTATCTTCATGTTTTTTTGTTTGTTTGTTTGTTTTTTACAGAATAGAATGAGCAAAAACATTGGCATTATTTTGTTAATTCAAACAACTCAATGTAGTGATTTAAAAGCATAATTAAATATCCTTTGTCCCATGCACACATCATAATTTCATGACTTTGGTTTAGTGTTTTATTAAGTTGTGTGCATAAGTACTGGCAAATTCTAATATAAACATTTTAATGCACAATGAGCTGTAAAATAATGAGGGTTAAAGTCATATTGTTAAATTAAACCAAATTTGCACTGATTAATGAAATATTTACAACTAGGAGCATGCATGCAACAATATATTGGCAATATACTATATTCCTATGAGATGTTTTTTTCAATTCTTGCCATCTTCATATTCACACTGAATTTTTATTTTTCATGCAGAAATTGATTTTTGCGTCTATGTTGCATCATAATACAGTACATTTGACAGGAAAGAAAAAATAATAATAATTTTTTATATCCCATGATTTTTTTCAGGCTTAAGGCAAATGCTTGTGATTAAAGGTGGTAGTGTAGACAATTTTGAAAAACCCCAAATTGAACAGCCATACGGTCTGGTTTTGATTCTGACACAAGTTTGTCACAACCGTTCCCATTTTCCGGGCTTGGGAAAGTCCACAAAGAGTCCACTGGGTCGTGCAACCCTCCAGTGTCTGGGGTTGGTTCCCTGACCAGGAATCGAACCCTGGCCTCGGCAGTAAAATGAAACATGTGTATAAAAAGTGCGTAATATGACGCTGAACACAAGGAACTTTACTTTCAGAAATATTGATGTAACATTTGAATTTAAGATGCCAACTTAAGTTGCTATCTCTGAATATGCCCCAAAATGTGAAGGGAAAAAAATCTTGATGATATGGACTTTTGTTGCCACAATTTCTCACCATGTTTTTCTGCACTTTTATTCCAGCTTCCAATCCTGCTGACCTCTGTAGTGACCCTTTACTTCCTAGAATGGACAGACATTTTCAAACCAGTGCACTGGGGTTTCAGCTGCTATGACCGCAGTCTGAGTTTCCCGTTCATCGAGCCAACGCACGAGGTTATTCCCTTCATCATGCTTCTCATCCTCACCTTCGGTGCACCTGCTGTCACGGTCAGTGTAACATACACACACACACACACAATAGTTATTTACTCTTTGCAAGCCCCTTCCATTGATTTGTGTGTTAATGTAGCCAAACCTATGTGTATTTTGTATTACCTACTTTTACTTTAACCCCTTGGTTGTTTTAGTTTTTCCAATTAAAGCTGCATTTGTTTTTTGTTTTTTACTGTATTTTGTTTTGTAATGACAGCATAGTTGTTATTCAATTTATATGAGACCTTGGAATTATAAAGTTATAAATATGAGTTAAAAACAAAAAAATACATTATACATATACATGGCAATAAATAAATGTGAGACACTATGCACCAAAATATTCCTCAAAAGTGTGCACAAATATTGCATTATATGCTTTTCCTTTATTTAAGGTCAGCTTTATAACTCAATATCTTAAAATTACAGAATTGTCAGATTGAATGTCTCATTATATAAATATATATTATTTCATATTGCATATACAGTAGGTACATTCATGCAACACTATCAGATAATCACATCTGTTGTTTTAGTTTGAAATACACTGTGTGTGTGTGTGTGTGTGTGTGTGTGTGTGTGTGTGTGTGTGTGTGTGTGTGTGTGCGCGCCTTAGATTCTTGTTCTTGGCTGACAGGATTGGAACCTGATGTTGTCTTCTGCTGTTGTAGCCCATCCACCTCAAGGGCCGATGGGTTGTGTGTTGTGAGATGCTTGTCTGCTCACCGTGGTTGTAAAGAGTGCTTATTTGAGTTACTATAGTCTTCTGTGTAAACTCTAGAGACTGTTGTGTGTGAAAATCCCAGGAGATAAGCATTTTCTGAAATACTCAAACCAGCCCATCTGGACATGAACAGTCATGCTACAGTTAAAGTCACAGAGATCACATTTTCCCTGCTATTCTGATGTTTGATGTGAGCATTAATTGAAGCTGTTGACCTGTATCTGCATGATTTTTTTTCTGCATTGCGCTGCTGCCACATGATTGACTGATTAAATAGCTGCATGAATGTGCAAGTGTACAGATGTTCATAATAAAGTGAACGGTGAGTGTAAATTACAGTTACTAATGATGTTTGACAACATTGCCTGTAGTCTAGAGAAATTAATTTAGGAAGATGAGTTATTTCACATGTATGTCATTTGCCATGTAAACCATTTTACTTTAAAGAAAATGACGTCATGCCTATAGGAAGGGTTGATTGCAGTTTAGAGGTCAGTTATGTCCAGATAATATATATTTTTTAATCAGTCATAATCTAGCACTTCTTGATGAATTTTACATAACTGTATATTCTAATGGCACCCTAGAATCCTTATATAAATGTACACTCATTTTAAAGCAAACCTTCATTAGCACTTTGGGAGACTCGGATCACATCAGTTCTGTGAGCTGTGGTACATAGGCTTATTATATTGGATTTATAGCAGGGTTGCAGGGCACTTATTTTATGGCGAGACACGATTATTTCATGCTCGGCTTCATATTGACTTCTTGAGGCTTACAAAGGCAAATGACAGTATGGTTAAACGGGTTTGAAGTATGAACTATGACTATAAGGACTGTGGTTAATGTGTTGGCAATATTCTTCTGTGTAACTCAGCAGTGACCATAATGAAGGGCATTGCTGAATACCCTGCATATATACACAGCTTAACTGAGCTAAGAAGATTACCACAATGTTTGTGCTGTATTTGTCTAAATTCTAAACCAACAGTTGTTTGTAAGTCTATTTGTTGTTTTTATATGCAAAATGTACACTGTGTGGCCAAAAGTATGTGGAAACCTGGCCATCACACCCATATATGCCTCTTCCAAAACCATGGGCATTAAAACAGAGTTGGTCCCCCCCCCCATCCCCCGCCCCTTTGCTCCACTCTTTTGGGAAGGCTTTCCAGGAGATTTTGGAACATGGCTGTTGGGATATGTTCTGGATATAAAGAGGTCGGGCACTGAACTCAAGTGTCTTCAGTGTATAGCAAAAAAACACTTACTGGCCTTCCCCTTCCAATACTTTCAGAGGGGACTGTATATACAAACATACTTATACAAATGCCAGACTTGGTTTTAAATAACAATGGATAATAAGCCTTCTGCTCTCTTTTTACTCAGCTCATTTGTGTCTAAAGTCTGTTTACCTGACAGATTTAGCACCAGGGGCGGAAGTGACTGCAGGCTCTTGGGACTCCTGTGGTTTTGCCAATTGTCACAGTGTAAAGGAGAGACTGTCTGTGTGTGTGTGTGTGTGTGTGTGTGTGTGTGTGTGTGTGTGTGTGTGTGTGTGTGTGTGTGTGTGTGTGTGTGTGTGTGTGTGTGTGTGTGTGTGTGTGCGTATGTGTGGGTGTGTGAGTGAGAGAGAGAGAGAGAGAGAGAGAGAGAGAGTGATTGGAGGGTCAGAGTCACACAGAGAAGTGTGTGGTGTGATCTGCATGTGATCTGGATTCAGATTTAGCTCGCTGTGTGGCACTTCATCTAGCCAACCATCTGTCTATATCCATATCCACAGCTCGCCTGCCTTTGCAGTATGTATAGCACCACTGACATCAAACACAAAGCCCTGCCGGGATTTAAACTCCTCACCTAGTGACTAAAGCAGTCTAGTCAAGGACAAGGAAGCAGTAGCTACTATGTCTACATTGTTCATGGAAGACATCCATCATGCATATTACCAGACTGTTAGGATTGAGCATGTCAATCTTGTGTCATACAGTTTTATGTTTAGATGCTCAGTCTTGTACCATACACTGATCAGCCATAACATTAAAACCACCCACTTAATATAGTTTATTTCCCCCTTGTGCTGCCAAAACAGCTCTGACCTGTCGAGTCATTGCCTCCACAAGACCTCTGAAGTTGTGCTGTAGTATCTGACCAGACTGCGGCTATGCAGCCCCATACACAGCAAGCTGAGATGCACTGTGTGTTCTGACACCTTTCTATCTGTCACCGGTTCACCGGTTATCCTTCCTTGGACCACTTTTTGTAGGTACTAACCACTGCATACTGGGAACACCCCACAAGACCTGACGTTTTGGAGATACTATTTGGTCAAAGTCACTCAGATACTTTTTCCTGCTGTGAACTGACTGTTCATTTGCTGCCTAATATATCCCACCCTTTGGCAGAAACTTGCTCTCATTCTCATTTATGATTTTCCCATCTCTCAACAGTGTTGTGGCAATAAGTTAGAATTTATGTTCTGGCATGCTTCATGTATTGAAATCTCATGAATTCTTGACTTACTAGTGCTTCTGATGTGCAGTATTGAATAAAAGAGTCTCCTCATTATGAAAGTAAGAACCGAAAAAAAGAGAGACGCTGAGGGCAGAGCTCCACAGAGTCATGTTTGATCTCTCTCATTTCATACGGCTTTCTGGCTTAATGTCTTTACTCCGAGGCTCTCCTGTCTACAGATAATGATCGGAGAAGGCATTCTGTTCTGCTGGCTGTCCAAAACTCAGAGCGGTCCTGGAGCTGAGGCCAACATCAACGCAGCTGGCTGCAACTTCAACTCCTACATCCGTCGCGCCATCAGGTTTGTGGGTAAGTTGCACTCAAGGTGACTCGATTATATGATTCTAGCACCCAATAACATTGATTTCTTTTCAAATTAGAAATATAAAGTATACAGTACATCGTTGCTCAGTTATTCTGTATCATTGTAATTTAATTATTCACTTATTTTACAGGGGTTCATGTGTTTGGTCTCTGTGCCACTGCTCTTATAACTGACATCATTCAGCTGTCGACGGGTTACCCAGCACCGTACTTCCTTACTGTATGCAAACCCAACTACACACACCTGAACTCCTCCTGTGATGAGAACTCTTTCATTCTGGAAGACATCTGCTCTGGGACTGACACTGCCATCATTAATGCCGGCAGGTACTATAGGACTGGCGTAGAAGTGGAGACCAAAATATTGAGACACTGTCAAGTAGACAAGCCGCTTTTGTGGGGGTGTGACTTTTTTTGCCACATGAAGCAGGGTATGCTATGCATCAGAAGGTCAGGCAAAAGTTTTGAAAAAACTGAAGTCTGTCACAGAATGACCTGCATATTTCCTCACTGGCGGGTTTTATATTTAGAGCTTTCCCCACACAGTATGTTTGAACTAAATATTTCCACTGTTGGTTTTTTTATATCGAGGGGACTAGAGCCCATGCATGCAGCAATAGGAATTGCTCCGATAAAAGGCTTTTCATGATTCTTTTAATGAGGTTCAGGGGAAGTAATGGCACTGTGAATTATAATCTCTTGTGTAATACAGATTCATTAAATAATGAAACAGTTGAAAATCCCTCACTGCTTCCACTACTAACACTCAAATGTAATGCTTGTAAATAGGTGGATTTTAACTGTATGTAGCTCTTACGACAATGAGTGGATAATTGTGTAGAATGAAGTTGGCAGCCATTGGAATTACTCATTGATAACTGTATAAAGAAGTACACTATTTCCTCTTCTTACACAGCAGAAATGGAAAAAAAAAAAAGATACTTCACAGAGTGCTTGCAGGAAGAATTTGTGCATTTGTGGGGGTTGTGGTGTCTGCTTTTGAAGCTCATACTGACGGGCCAATTAGGAAGCTGATCATTAAAATGGGGTTGGCACACCCAATGTTCCCAACTTTCAGGAAAATCTGTCCTGAATACAGAACGCTGAATAATTTTTTTATTTTTTATTATTATTTGCTATTTTGCTATCAAAAGACATCAAGTCAAAAAAAGAAGAAAAATTGGCCATGTGCTTTGGATGGGAGGTGTGGCATACCCTCTCTCCCCTGTCATTCACAGTGACACTAGTCAACTGTAGACGTCTATGAGCTCATGTTTGTAAAATAGGGTGGCTAGCACTTTCTTCTGCGTGGATTAAACTTATGACGCAGCATGAGCAACAGTTCAAAAAGATGTGGCTGGCTAGCATCACATGTCCCAGAAGAACCATGTGTTAGACTTGACCCTCTCCGGAGGTGTGATACGGGAGAACTGTCTGTTGGGTGGGAATGGGCAGATAATCAAATTGGGGAGAAGCGGGCCATTAGCGTGACTAAACATTGTGAAGATCTTTGTTACATATGACCTTTCTTAGGCAAACAGCTTATAAACTATACTCTGAAAAAGTTGGCTTGTATTGTTGCTTTGGTCAACCTAATGGTAATAAGGTAGATTCCATTTTGAATAAAAGCCCCCACTTTAGTAACTGTCGATCTGATATTGTGCTTCCTGTGTACAACATGGCAGCAGTCACAGCTCGATTTTTTTTTTGGAAATTTGCACTCAAGGGCTTTTTTGTTGTACCTCTGTATCAACTGAGGTTCTTACACCAGAGAAAGCAGGAGAAAAAACAAAACCAAAAAAAAGCATCATTACTTTTTCAGTCCAACACTTATGATGCCTGATCATTTTCTTTGTTGTTTTGCTTTCTTTTGAATATATATATATATATATAATGTATGTATGTGTTTGTGTGTGTGTGTGTGTGTGTGTGTGTGTGTGTGTGTGTGTGTGTGTGTGTGTGTGTGTGTGGTTAGATAATATTGCTGAGGTACGTTTGTTTAAAGGAAGATGCTTATTGAACCTACTTAATGAAACTACTTTCAATGTGCTAACAGTCTTTGCAGAATGTTCACTGCATTTGTTTAGAAAAGGTGAATATTTATTTTGATTCATATATAATGTTTAATTGGATTTGGGTTCTCATTTTCCAGAAAATCGTTCCCTTCCCAACATGCAACCTTGGCATCCTTTGCTGCTGTCTACGTCTCTGTGAGTAGCTTTTCACACCCATGCAGTCTACTCAGGTTAACCCCATTATCATGCAAAATCTTTATAAATTCAGTCTGATCCACTGCACAGAGGCAAAACACACAGCTTTGATGTGTTTATGGGATATTTCATCATTTAGCCTCATTGCTGTGTAATCCTTTAACATGATAAATAAATGTTACTGTACTTCTACAATACAGTGCGTTTAAAACGTACAAAATTGTGAACTTTAAAAATGTGAAGGTCACTGAAAGCATTTGCTTGGCAGTACAGTACAGTTGCTTTAGTGCTTTAGATTCAGTGTTTGGGGAGGTGTAGAGTGGTGTGTGTGTGTGGTTTATGCTGAGGATATGAGTGAAGTAATGCTGATTCACAGTTTGGAACAGTCCCAGGCACTGCATAAGGCTGAGATCATCTCAGTATAATCAATACAGGCCAATGACATTAACTTATATTGGACAATTTACCACACCATTTTATTAATCATATACATAGTTGGTTTGTTTTACTAAGGATGCAGCAGTACATTTTTTCAGACTGTGTATATGTTTTATGTATAAAGTTTCAAGAGTCTCAGCTGTGTTTTCGTAATCCCTCATTTCCAATGATCAATAGTGGTTGTAATAGATAGTGGCAACAGGGTAATAGCTGTCTTCGAATACTGTAAGTGAGCAGGCACCTGTACAGCAGTTAATTGGCTTCACATTGCTCTGTATTGAATGAACTCTTCCACCTACTGTAGGTCACTAATAAATAGATTTCTCGAATATGTACATCTAAGGAAAAATATCATTTTAGTGTGAGAGTAAAGGTGACTCTTTAATGAGAGTGTATTTTTTTCTGCTTAGATGTATTTCAACAGCACTCTGACAGACTCATCTAAGCTTCTGAAGCCCGTATTGGTTTTCTCCTTCATCATAAGTGCCATCGTATGTGGTCTCACACGGATTATCCAGCACAAGAACCATGCCATTGATGTCTACCTGGGATTTCTCCTTGGAGGGGGCATTGCTATTTATTTAGTGAGTTCTTTCTTTATATAATCAGATCAAGCCCTTTACTGTTAAAATACACTTGGTGTGTCACATGACATTATTATATACATATTTCATATACTGTATATTACATACTCAACTCTCTGATCATGGTAGGGCCTGCATGCCGTTGGGAATTTCCAACCCAGTGAGGAGAAGCTGAAGAGTGAACCTCAGGTTCAGGATACTGTTAGGTCCCTTGGTGAGCTGGGTCAACACGTTGGCCACCATCTGCGTGCTAAAAGTCGTAGCAGTAGTGATGGCATTTCATCCTCACACTCAGATGGCCTCCTTCACCGTAATCTTCAGACCCGTCATACTAGATCCCTTACCAACCTGAAGAGATCCAGCGCAGATATCGAAGTCCCACAGCCCCATAGCCCCACAGATAAGGAGAGCATGGTCACTTTTAGTAACACTCTGCCACGGATTCACCCACCAACCATGGATGATGGTGCAAGGAGCACTGGAAACATCCATATGTCCATGGAATCCAGCCGCTCCAAGCTGTTGTTATCGCAATGGAAGAGCAAGAATGACAATCGAAAGCATTCCGTGCAGACAATGGAGAGTGCCCTGGGCCAGTGTTCCACTAGCAGCATGGAGACTCGCTGTAGCTCAGAGCCTTCCACCGTAGGCATTAATGGGGAACAGCAAGGTCCAACAGGGTCATGTCTCAAACTGTCTACTGGAAGCAGCAGTATACCCAGCAATCCGTGTGGTATTGCTGGAGGTACAAGAGTATCTATTCAGTCCAGACCAGGCTCTTCCCAATTAGTGCACATTCCAGAGGAGACTCAGGAAGGCATGAGCACTTCACCTGGAGGTAGTCTACCGGACAAGTGGCTGAAAAGCATGGAAAAGAATGTCAATGGACATCCACGTGTTGTGCCAGTGATTGGAATGTCCAAGCAGCACGGCCTGTTGCCCACAGGCTCCAGCAGTTCTGAAAGCAGTAGCCACACCAGCTCCACGGCACCTCTGCACCGCCATAAGAGCCTGAGTGAGGAGCCTGGTTCAGGGGTTACCAGCCAGGGTAACATCGTCAGAGTGGAGGCACACCCAGAGAATGGACGGCCCTTGGTTCATGCCCACTCTACTGACGGAACCGCCTTCTGGACCTGGAAGTCTCAGAGTAGCTTAAGACAGTCGTTTGAGCTCAATGACCTCAACCAAGACTCACAGAATTGTGATTCACTTAGGGATGGCTATGGCTCCACAGACAGAAAGAGGAGCAACTCTGGTGCTCCAATACATGTCACAGTCCCAACAGTTCCTGCTGTCTCTTCTATTTCCCCTCTAGCCAGTTCAGTAGTAGATCAACACCCTCATCAAACCGTCTCCACCATCCGGGTCACCCCTATAGAGAACAGTGAGAGTGGCCCAGAGAGTCGCGACTCAACACTGCGAAGGAAAAGCAATATGATCCTAATACCGGAAAGAGGGAACAGCCCAGATAACACTAGGACCATTTTCTACAAGGGCACTTCCAGCACTCCAGCATTTAAAGAGTAGCCCGCATTTAATGTCTTTTCTCTGTTTATGTATCACACATGGACACATGTCTATGTATGAGGTGTTCACTATATTTGTCCACACATGTACAGTTTGCTGGTGTGTTTTGCACTCTGGATGATACCATTTCTTACACTGCATGAAATCACTGGTTTATAAAGTTGTCACAGTGACACAAAAGCACAAACCAGAACTCTTCCTATGCTGTTGGCTGTTGTCCTAATGAAGAAGTACAGTATATTGTAGCATTTAACCTGATTCTTTTATTCTACACACTGTGAAGTTGACCTAGTGCCAAGTCTTAACTTAAAAACTGTATAAATGTTTAACAAAGTAATTTTTCAGTGATTACTTTAGCCCATAATTTTTTGTAATATAAATATTCTCTAAAATGGGTGCTGTCCTATTTAGATAGGGGGGGAAAAAAGATGGGAAAAAGCTTGGATCAGAAAATTGTTTTGTGATAAGCATTTAATGACCATAAGTGCTTAGAATATTTTCTGTAGTTTGTTGTATAGTTGTGTAATCAGGGCTGGTGCATGCTATTCTGATGCTCTAGGCGAAAAAGAATGTAGCTATACCTATACCTCCAACCAGTCCATTGTTTAAACTTTTTACAAATTGACCACTGGTGATGACTGTCTTCTTAGCCATTTAACGTGCTTACAGAGTGCACTCGTAGAGAGCTTGGTCAAATTAAATACTTTTTGCGATGAAATTGATGCACCATAGAGTTGGTACATTAAACCGTCCATGCTCAAGTGCCACTCTACTGTAGGAAATTGCCTAGTTCACCATTATGTATGCACTGGTCCTGTTTTAAATACCATGCACTATATTCTCCTACTTGCAATACAAATCTGTGTTTTTACAACTTCATCATGAAATAATTTAATTTGTGTCTCTTGCTCTCAACAGCACATATTTGCTCCACTTTGCTATACACAGTTATTTTAATGAATACTCCTATTCTCTCTAAGGTGAAAATATATTCAGTAGCAAATGATCAAGGTGCAAAGATCACCGTCTTCCTTTAGTGTGTGATAGTACCAGGTGCTCGTGGACACACTCTGCTGCTACTGTAAGATCCCTCACAGCCCATACCTCCAGCGGTGCTCTTCACTACTCATTTTTGCACTTGTGTGGACAAAGTGAGGCAGAAGTTACGTAGGTCTATGCCACTGATATTTCCATTATTCCACTCCAACTTCTTCGCATAGAACCAATTAACTATTTAATATTTGTCTAATGTTGATTCTGAAACAACATGGTCGATTTCTGGAACTTCTAAATTCTGAAACTTCATGCTCGATTTCTGATTTTTCATATAAGCAGGCCCTATATCCATGTAAAGTATATTTATATTTAGTCAGAATATACATGTGGCTACTATAAAAATACACAAGTTACCTATTTTTAGATGTATTTACCAAATGTGGTGCCATATCAACTATAAAAAAAAATTGAATTGAATGTTTATTTTAATAGACATGCAGATTAATAGTATTCTTTAAACTGATTTTGCTGTGACTTTTTTTTAAATAAAATGTGTAAATGTGCCAAAGGGTATTTTAAAGAGAACATTCTGTGTTTTGCTATAGTACTTCTACAACAGCCTGTATTCTTGTAATCCACATACAGTGTGGCACACCTAGTGCGTCTGCATGATGACGATTTGATATCAAACATTGTTTGTCCTCTTTTTGAAAAGGATTCTCATAGTTGCGGAAAGTGTCATTATTGAACTGTTTATTCTGGACATGAAATGTTGGTGGACAATCTTTATAAATGTGTTATTTTGTTTATTACAGTAGCAACCTCAACTCTACAAAGGAAAGACATCTGACTAGTGTGTGCACATTTGATTTAAGGAATGCACCGTGCATGTTTCTGAGATGACTGAGGAGCACTACCCGAAAATACTGTGTTTGTGTTTAATCAGGAAAGTGGTGATAGGTTAGCTGTGTATTTGAACAAGTCCAGCAGCACCCATTACACTGGCACCAGACTCTGTTTAAGAGACTATAAGACGTCATTTTTCTCTCCATCAATTGTGCCAGATCCACAAAAGAAAAGGATCCGAATAGATAAATACTGTAGCAGTGTTTAAATAAATGTTTGTTATTTAGTCCACAATGAAGTCTTCATTCCTTTTTTGATTTAGTGTGTCTTTGATTAATCCTTATTCTTTCATACAAAAATGGCTAAAGGACTGAGGTGGAGTCTCATCCCAGTATTCAGTTTATGGCTCTGTACAACTCTGATACAACTCTTTCTACAAGCCTAACCCCTAATCTACGAGATGGTGTACCACACACAACAACAAACACACTCATCATGATGCCCAGATAGTGTCAGCTTAGACTTCCTGGACTCGAGTGGTTGAGCTCCTCGAAGAGTGGCATGTCACAGTAGGAATCGAGCCCATGGGCTAAGCTGATAATGGCCTCTACTTAGGACCCAGGACCATCTCAGGCGGCTCAGGTTGTAATTTTTGATGCAAGGCCGAAGCATGTATTTGGTGTTCTTATGCATATAAATTACAGAACCAAACATAACCAGCATGTGAATTGCAGCATAACAAATTAACATTTCTCACAGCTTCAAACTACTGTACTTATTTAAAAGGGTTCACACCTCAAATGTGTTGATTTCATAGGATTATCCTTTACTACCTGTCCTACATTGTACTGAAGAGTAAAGCATTAAATTCTTGAAGAAGTAATAGGAATTCACTTTTTTTATTGGTCAACTGGTATTTTTCTGCAAACACTGCATCACAGATCACTATGTGACCTTGCTGGAATGTCAAAGGTATACATGGGCACATGGGCATGGGTGTATTCAGGTGTCATTCACCACCCCTGGTAGTTAGGAACAAATGAACTTGAACTAACTTTATAAAGTATTAACCTCATCTGAATGTGCTGGACTTGGGTTTACCATAACCATCAGCACTTACAGGCACAAGACAAATCAGTAAATATTGAACTGTGCTTGTAGTTCATTACTCTTCCACAAGCATGGCTAATTTATTCCATTTTCCCAAGTGTAAAATCACAGCCTTTGCAGTGCTGTGCAGTATTAAATGACCTTATAAAGCAGTAAACATGCCAGTACATTACCCACACAGAAACAAATGATACATTTGTCATGACTTGCTGGCTATACAGTGGTTTTCCAGAGCAGTCCCATATCAGACATCATCACAGAAAGGCCAAAGCTCCATATCATTTTGGATAGGGAGAACAAGAAAGATCACTTGTCCAATAGTCCATGATTGGAGACTTTTTATGTGATGTCTTTACACTCTGGTTGATACAGTATAATATCTGGCCTTCATATCTGAATCAGTGCACTGCAATTTCACAACAGGGGTGACTAACCTGTGGCCCGTGAGCTGCATGCAGATCTTTCGCTGCTCTTTGTGTGGCCCTGCAATTTATCCACATGTTCTGTGTTTCAATCATTATTTATTTATTTTTTTTACTTAAATTTTTTTTTTACATAGTGCTTCAAAAATTCAGACGTTCGAGAACAGACCTTCAACTGTCATGGCACACCGTTGAACTCTGAATATCTGAAACGAACATCTCAATTGAATCACATTTACAGTATCTCGCAAAAGTAAGTACAATGGTAAATGTGCACTTATATAGCGCTTTTATCCAAAGTGCTTTACACTGTGTTTCATTCACCCATTCACACACACACTCATGGTAGCAGAGCTGCCATGCAAGGCGCTAGCTTGCCATCGGGAGCAACTTGGGGTTCAGTGTCTTGCCCAAGGACACTTCGGCATGTGGGGTCACCTGGGCCGGGAATCGAACCGCCAACCCTACGATTAGTGGACAACCCACTCTACCACCTGCCACATCCCTCCCATTTTTGTTAATATTTGATTTATATCTTTTCATGTGACATCACTGAAGAAATTAAACTTTGCTACAATGTAAAGTAGTGAGTGTACAACTTGTGTAACAGTATAAATTTGCTGTCCCCTCAAAATAACTCAACACAGCCGTTAATGACTAAACTGCTGGCAACAAAAGTGAGTACACCCCTAAGTGAAAATGTCCAAATTGGACCCAAAGTGTCAATATTTTGTGTGGCCACCAAAATTTCTTATGTGGAATTTTACAAATGCTAACTAATGCTATCTACTATTTACCTTCCTAGCTAGAGAGGGAATTTCATCAGTCTATACAGTATGAGTAATGCAGTCTAATATATAGCATACAGCAACAGTACAGTGGTGCTGTAAGGATAGCGTTCTGACAGAAAGAAAACAGATAAAAACAGCACAACGTACCCATAAGATGGTATGAAAGTACATCCTACCACCTCGGTGTGCACATGAATCTGCTTTGCTCTATAATGTCTGATCTGAAAACATAGAGTTTGAAATGTGATCTATGTGCTAAACATATTCTCTGTCCTATGGACTAAAAATAATGAGCACGGTTGGTGTCGTTTGAAAGCTACCTTAGATTATAATGTGACATGTATGATTATAACGTGACACGTATGATCTGCAGCTTTCAGGCACTTCTTAAGTGCACACAATTCTCATATTCTCATTTTGTAACTGTGCGCTCTCTCTCTCTCTCTCTCTCTCTCTCTCAACTCTAAGTCTAAAGCCTAAAAAATGGCGAAAGAACAGCATTTTTAATAACAGCTCAAGATAATATTAGCAAATAATAATCGCAAAAGAAGATCAGGAGTTTGACGCAATACATCAAGGACTTAAACCACCCAAGCCCATCCCCCGCCAGTGACACCCCAGTTTCACACTAGGCTAGGCTTAATTCCACAAAAATAAAATTGGGTCACAGTGCCACAGCACATTATCTCTGTCATGGTTCATTGTCATTACCGTTGCTAACATGGTAATATGCTTCAATAACATTGGAGGTCTCTCTGTTTGTGTGTGCTATAGACAGGTTAACCTTACTGTTTAGATGAGCACAGGACCAGTCAGGCCAGAAATCTACACAACGTACATAAGTATCTGAGATTGAGAAAAGAGGCTGTTTTCAATGGAAAATTAAAAACCCACCTATTTATTAAATGCTTTAACTTTTACTTGCTGTATGTTCTGCTGTGTGTTCTTCAATGTTGATTTGTATAAGAGTTCTTTATTGGCAATTTCTATAGTTATTCAGCAAATAAAAACCATCAATCAAAAGGACAATCGGCTATTGTATTGGTTTTTCAATTAAATACATGACACTGTACTAGCATTATTTTATTTATTTTTTTGCACTAACAAGACAGTGGGGCAGTGGGCAGTGGGAGCTCAGTGGTTAAGATGTCAGATTGGAAGGCTGTGAGTTCAAATCCAGTGACCCAAGCTGCCACTGCTGGACCCTTGAGCAAGGCTGTTAACCCTCAACTGCTCAGTTGTATAAATGAGATATATGGAAGTCATTCTCAATAAGGCCTTCATGCCAAATGCTGTAAATGTTAATAGTATTTTAAACCCTGTTCTATTTGACTAGCATTGGGATATTTTTATGATGTCTATAAAACACTTCTGCAAGTGACTCTGGATGAAGATGTCCGCTAAATGCTGTAAATGTGAAGGGAAATGATGAACAGGCAGTCATCCAAGTGAATAGATGGCCATGCTTGGGTCTCTCTGTCCTGTGTGGTTTTTGGCACCTAACCAGTAGGAAATGACTAGATCAGTGCAATAACAGACACCGAATGACAGAGACAATTGTACAGAATTTTTATTCCTGTACTATTACCGTAGGGGAAATAAGTATTTTTACTGATATCTGCTGAAAATTTTATGTGAATAGCCTCATTGGAAATATATTTACTGAAAGAAATGTTGATGCGTTCAATACTTTCCCCCCCACTGTAGATGGAAGGCTAGTGACTCAAATATCACACTATCATTTATTTAATACACAAATGATTTGGGTACTGCCAAATTCCTCTTGTTCTAATTGTTATAGCAAAGGTTATATGTGTGGTTCAGGGCATTATTCCCACCACTGTATTCCTATGTTAAATTAAGTATTATAATAATTTCTTTTTTGGTGGATGCATATGCGACTGAATAAGCATAACCTCAGGATTCACATAGCTTAGTTGTGAAAATTGATTTTTATTACACAATGCAATCTTATTATCCACTTTTAATTACTGTTTCAACTGCCTTAAATTGAGGGGATTTTTTTTTTTTTTGTGTGTGTGTTACTATGGCAACAGAGACACTCCACAGGACTGGGTGCTCAGCCTCAGAGAGAAATAATTCCACTTACTCTAACCCTCTTTAATCTTATATTATTAGGCAAAAGCTCTAGAGAATCATAGATGGAGCTAACTTTGCTCCCAGTGTTAGCATACAGTCAAGTTCGATATTACTAATAAATTTCATAGCATTGTCTCTGTGTCTCAATTCGGAAAGTCTCCTAGTTTGTTTCACAATGTACCGGAACCAAATTGTTTTGTGTTTGTGGAATGTGTTGCTTTAAACTTTCCTAATCACCATGCTTTTCACCCTCTCTATCTCTCTCTCTCTCTCTCTCTCTCTCTCTCTCTCTCTCTCTCTCGGTTCTTCTTCTTCCTCTAATTATTATCTGGTAGATTAGATGTCTTTAGTTCTTATATCACTCGAACCTACGTAATAGATGTTTTGATTTTATCTGTGACTTGCTCCAATTAATATTTCTCATTCTTTATCAATATTTCTTATGTGTATATATAATATGCTTACTGTATCATTAAAATAAGAAGATTTCACTGAACAATGGCGTCGGTGTGAGTTCTTCTTGGTACCAGACGAGAGGAAATCAGACAGTGCAGGGTTCAATTTCTGCTTCTGTAACTGGTGTAACTGGTAACCTGAAACACATTAACAAATCAGAAACAAATTAACAAATCAGAAACAAATTAACAAATCAGAAACAAATTAACAAACCTGAAACACATTAACAAATCAGAAACAAATTAACAAATCAGAAACAAATTAACAAACCTGAAACACATTAACAACTCAGAAAACATTAACAAATCAGAAACAAATTAACAAACCCAAACACACTAACAAATCAGAAACAAATTAATAAACCCGAAACACATTAACAAATCAGAAACAAATTAACAAACCTGAAACACATTAACAAATCAGAAACAAATTAACAAATACGAAACATATTAACAAATCCAAAAACAAATTAACAAATCCAAAAACACACTAACAAATCAGAAACAAATTAACAAACCCGAGACACATTAACATATCAGAAACAAATTAACAAATCAGAAACACATAAACAAACCTGAAACACATTAACAAATCAGAAAACACATAAACAAATAAAAAAATACGTTAACAAACCCGAAAGACATAAACAAACCTGAAACATATTAACAAATCAGAAAACACATTAACAAACCTGAAACAAATTAACAAATCAAAACAAATTAACAAATCAGAAACAAATTAACAAACCTGAAACACATTAACCAACTCGAAACACATTAACAAATCAGAAAACATTAACAAATCAGAAAATATTAACAAATCAGAAAACACTAACAACTCAGAAAACACATTAACAAAACCAAAACACATTAACAAACCTGAGACACATTAACGAATCAGAAAACACATTAACAAATCAGAAAAGCTGCCTCAGAAAATGGAGTTTGCTCATCCCCTTCTTGTACACAGTATCCAATCTGTTTTTCAAATAAACAACCAATTCTTTCACCCAAGTGCTCAACAATTCCAATCTCCTCACCTGTGCTGTTTAAGGGCTTGGTCACAGTTCAAACATATGTGCTGACAGAAGAGGTGCGCAAACTTGGAAAGTCTGCTTTAAGGAGTATGCTTTAACAAATACCTTTGAATGTTGTCTGAATGGCTTCTGGTTTGGCCTGGCCACACTGGTTGTTGTGGCTTGCAGTTTTGGCCCAGTAGAGCAGTCTAAATGGAAATATCCTGTCAATGATTCCCCCCAAAAGATGATAATTGAGTGAAGAAGAAGGATGATATACTTCAACAATGATAGCCAAACCAGCTCATGACTGACATGAAAATGTGTTTTCTAAGAACAAAGAACTCTCAAGTATTACTTATTATCGATATCACCATGAAACATCAACTTTTGTATCACATTATCTTATTGTAATGGCATAATTTTAATGACAAGCAAAGCCAATTGCTGCTACACATAAAGGTGGACTAAGATCGAGAAAAGAAACACAGTCACACTCGATAACTTCAGTTATTGGACAAGGACAAGGACAGACACTGTCTTTTACAGTTTAAACACAGTCTTTAGTATTTTTCTTTTCTATAAAAAAATGCATAATTGTGGATAATAATGTGTATATAACAACTCATATGAGCAAGGTTAACTCATACATTTTAAGTTTTCTTACAGTACAACACACTCATTAAATTGTCCGACCATAACAACATTTAGAAATGCAAACAAAAACAAATGAGACCAAATACAGCACAACAGAATGCAATAATCTAACGGTGTCCAGACCTCAGCTGTACTTTCAGATGCACAACAAGCTGAAGTTTTGGTTAACCGTATTCGCTGTAAACACTGCAGAAGAATCAATAAGATGTTCACTCACTGCTGATGACAGAAACGCCTTCAATATGAAATGGCCTCAGTGCACCCTAGTGGTATAATATATACAGAATAATATAATATAATTTACACTTAGGACTGAGATAGTGATTAACTTAAAACATTAAACCACATCAGCCATAAATATTGCTTGAGTGAATAGTGTAAGTATTGTTTCATGTTGGCAGTTTTAATTAAGGCGCTAATGACTTACAGAAAACACCACACTCCTTTCTTTTGCAGTGATATGAGCAGGCAGAGTAGGCTACAGGAGGAATGCTGGTTGTAGAGGTGTCTATTACAGGACCTGTTCCTAACACCTTTGAATATTTTATGAATGGCTTCTGGTATGGCATGAGTGCGCTCTTGGTTTTTACTGTTAATGAAATGCAGGCAGTGTTGGTGCACTGGAGCAATCCACATGGACACAGCCCATTATTCAAATCCTGTAAAAGTAGGTCACAAACAGAGTAACGGATACCCCTATGATAGCTGTGGTAGCCCTTGAATGCCCTTGAGATGTTAATATTCCACATGAAGAGGTGGATTCATCTGATTCACCCCACGAAGCCACCAGGATTATTGTTTTAAATCTGTGGGGTTCATATTTGATAGTTTGTATGCTTCTCACATAATTCTGGGAGGAGAAGGCCTTCTCAAGGCTGTCAAATTCAGTTACCTTCTGTTACACCTCATAGCATCATCAAGACACTTAAGATGCCCATGAAAACACACTCAAAGACAAACATGGGAAAGACAACAATTTAAAAAAGTAGTGCAAATCTTTCAATTGATACACACTGCACTTTCATGCACAGTCTTTCATTATGTTTATCATTGACAGGGGCTTCTTTTATGCACACACTCACTCACACAGATCACTAAATGTGCAGTTAAGATAAACAAAGAGAACAGGGTTACAAGAAACAGGTGACAAGAAACAGGGAAATTAGGCTAATCCATTTTACATAATTCAATAAATGGCCATAAATGACATTGAATTTGTGGATAATTTTATTCCCACATGTTCCAGTAAGCTGTGGATACACAGCAAGAGAGGCAGAGATTGCTGGAAATTCAGGCTATTAGTGTTGGTGGAAGCACAGGACAATAACAGCAAGCCTGTCTCATCTATAAATCTTCCATTGCCAGATTCAATATTTGGTATCGTTAGAGAAGTCAGAAAAGCATTTGAGACTTGGACTGACAGCTCTTTGTGTATTGCTGTCTCCCTCTATTTTAGCTGTCTGTGGAGTTAGTGTTAGGAAGCTGATGATGTGTCTGGAAGTAATAGGCAGAGATGAGGCAGGAGAATGGATTCTTGTAAAAGAAAGTCAGAAGCTGAAATGAGCTCAGGTATAAAGAACCAGATGAACAGAATTTGAATGCAGTTTGTTGGAAACGGAAAGAACAATATTATAATTCAGTTAGTTATGTCAATCAATTGTACTGCTGCATGCACCATGGTGTGCAGTAGTAGTGTTGCTGCCTCACAGTTTCAGGATCTCCTGTTCAATCCTGAGCCCTTGTGTCCTTAGGCAAGGCAAATTTATTTATATAGCACATTTCATACACAATGGTAATTCAAAGTGCTTTACCTAGAAATTATAAAGACAATACAAGGTATTAAATATATATAAGAAATTAAAGTAAGAAATAAAAATGAGAAAAATGCATTAAAATGAACAGGAGATAAAAACAAATGAATTTAAAAAATGTAATGGGTAAAAATGGGAAAAGTTACAGAGCTGAAATTATATAGATCACTCAGTAGAGTGCAGCATAGTGTTCAGTGAGTATATGCAAGGCTAAATAGATTTTAGCTTTCAGACTTTCAGTCTGCTTTTAAATGTGGCTAGAGTTTGAGAACATCTTACTTGTTCTGGAAGGTGGTTCTAGCTCCCGGTGGCATAAACGCTGTCTCACCTTGTTTTGAGTGAACCCTTGAAATTGCTAACTGACTTGATCTTAATTATCTGAGAGGCCTGTTCAGTTTATATTCACTAAACATATCTGTAATGTATCTAGGTCCTAGGCCATGTAATGATTTATAAACTAGTAATAGTATTTTAAAATCAATTCTGAATGTGACTGGAAGCCATTGTAAAGACCTGAGGACTGGAGTAATATGCTCAGATTTTTTGGTTTCTGTGAGAATCCTGGCAGCAGTATTCTGAATGAGCTGCAAATGTCTAATGGTCTTTTTGGGGAGAGCGGTGAGACGTCCATTGCAGTAATCCACCCTGCTGGTAATGAAAGCATGAACAAGATTCTCCAAGTCTTGACTGGAAATTAAATACCTACTTCTCGCTATTTTTTTTAAGGTGATAGTAGACCGATTTGGTTATTGCTTTCACTTGACTACTAAAATTAGACCAGACTCCAAAATGACACCAAGATTCCTGACCCCTGGAGTCAAGGTATGTGTTCAACTTGAGACTTTCATCCTCGTTTCCAAACACAACGACTTCAGTTTTGTCTTTGTTTAACTGAAGGAAGTTTTGGCACATCCAACTCTTAATTCCATCAAGGCACTGACACAAGGAGTGTATGGGGTGTTAATCATTAGGCGACAGGGCCAGGTAGATCTGGGTGTCATCTGCATAGCTATGGAATGCAGTTTGGTTCCTGTTTATAATTTGACCTAGTGGGAGCATATACAGTTTGAACAGCAGCAGTCCAAGCGTTGAGCCTTGTGGTATTCCATACATGATGGACGACCACTCAGATTCATAGCTGATTATGTTCACAAAGAAACCCCACCCTTCTAGATATGACTGTCCCAACCCAGTTTTCCAGTCTGTCTGGGAGTATATTGTTATCAACAGTGTCAAAAGCAGCACTAAGATCCAATAATACCTGCACGGATATTTTGCCTGAATCAGTATTTAACCGAATATAAATAATTATCTTTAAGTGCCATCTCTGTGTTGTAATGCTGCGGGAAACCAGCTTGGAAATTGTCCAAATAGCTATTTGAGGACAGAAATTAGTTTAGCTGATTGAAAACAACCTTTTCAAAGATCGTATCTATGAAAATAACATTTGATATTGGTCTATAGTTGTTTAAAACTGTGTAATCCAGATTGTTCTTTTTCAGAAGGGGCTTAACAATTGCGGTTTTCAGGGATTTTGGAAAAGTGCCTGAGAGGAGTGAGGTATTTACTATGACTAAGAGATCATTTTCTAAATACTTAAAAACATTTTTGAAAAAGAATGTAAGGAGTGTGCCGAGACAGCAGGTTGATGTTTTAAGCTGCTGCACTGTTTATTCTAGAGTTGTGGTATCAATTTCCTCAAAAGTAGACATTGACATAGTTCTGAAGTTGTCGTGGTGGGTGCAGTCTAACTTCAGTGCAACACGAGGATGAGCTGATCGCCATTCTGTCATACATATTTTTCTTGAAAAAAGATGCAAACTTGTTGCATTTGCAATCAGAGAGCATGGAATCTGAGTTGGTGTGTTTGTTAATTTCTCTTGATGTTCCTGTTTATAATGTTTGAGAAGTAGGTCTGTCTAGCTGTGTGTAGTTCCGCATTGAAATTATGAAGGAAGTCTATATAGATGTTATAATGTACTTCAAGTTTTGTTTTCCACCACAAGCTTTCTTTTCATGTTTTGCACAGCTGTTGTGTTTCTCCAAGGTGCCTTACACTTACCAGTCATCTTCCTGACGTTTACAGGAGCAATGTCATTAATGTAATCTTTTTAAATTTTGAGTTAAAATTATCAAGGAGAAAATCATCAAAGTCTGCAGATATACTTGGTGTCATAGATATAGCCTTCATAAATTGCACACTAGAATTCTCATTTATGTACCTATTTTTGACTGTGACAGATCTACATTTACATTTACATTTATTCATTTAGCAGACGCTTTTATCCAAAGCGACTTACAAATAAGCAAAGCGATATATCAAGCAGGGAACAATACAAGTAGTGCTACTATACAAGATCCATTAATTGAATACCAGAGGAAGCAAAGTGTACAGAGTAGAGGTGTAAGTGCAAGTCTGTGTTTTTTTTTAGTTTTTTTTTGTTTTTTAGGAGTTGGTTAGGTGTTCACGGAAAAGGTGGGTCTTTAGCTGTTTTTTGAAGATAGTGAGAGACTCTGCAGTCTGGATTGAGATCGGAAGAGCATTCCACCACTGGGGAACGGTATGTGTGAAGGTTCTGGAAAGGGACCTTACGCCTCGCTGAGTGGGAACTACTAAACGTCGGTCACTAGTCGATCGCAGATTGCGAGAGGGAATGTATGCCTTCAGGAGAGAGTTGAGGTAGGAGGGTGCTGTTCCTGACAAGGTCTTGTAGGTGAGCATCAAGGCCTTGAACTTGATGCGGGCAGCTACAGGAAGCCAGTGGAGGGAGATGAAGAGGGGTGTGACATGAGTAGTCTTGGGCTGGTTGAAGACAAGGCGCGCTGCAGCATTCTGAATCATTTGAAGGGGTTTGATGGAGCTGGCTGGGAGGCCTGAAAGCAATGAGTTGCAGTAGTCCAGTTTACAAGAGCCTGGACAAGAGCCAATGACAAGAGCCTGGACTAGTATCTGTGTAGCCTGTTTGGTGAGGAATGGTCAGATTTTCTTGATGTTGTACAGGATGAACCTACAGGACCTTGCAGTTGCTGAGATGTGGTCTGTAAAGGTCAAGCCATGATACCTAAAGGCCGCTCCATGATACCTTGAAGGATCTGTCCGAAAGATAGGATTCCACCCAGCGTAGAACCGTTCCAGTGATGCCCAGATTGGAGAGAGTTGATAGGAGGATCTGATGGTTCACAGTGTCGAAGGCAGCAGAGAGGTCAAGTAGGATGAGGACAGATGATCTAGAGGTTGATCTAGAGCTAGTCGTAAGGCTTCAGTGACGGAAAGCAGAGCAGTCTCCGTGGAATGGTTGCTCTTGAAGCCAGACTGCTTGGTGTCTAGGAGGTTGTTCTGTGTGAGAAAATTGTAGAGTTGATTAAAAACGAAAGAAAGGGGAGGAGGGAAACAGGTCTGTAATTGTCAACTATAGAAGGATTGAGTGATGGTTTTTTAAGCAGTGGGGTAACCCGGGCTTGCTTAAATGAGGTAGGGTATATGCCAGTAGAGAGCGATGTGTTAAAGATGTGTGTAAGTGCAGGTAATAGTGTGGGAGAGATGGACTGAAGAAGTTGAGAAGGGATAGGGTCAAGGGGACAGGTTGTGGGACGGCTAGAGCGGAGGAGTTTAGAGACCTCAGTCTCTGAGAGGGGAGAGAAGGAAGTCAGTTGGGAGGTACGTGGAGGAGGAGTTGGTCTATGCATGTCTGGGGTTGAGAACTGGTTCCTAATTGATGTAACCTTGCTGGAAAAGAAACTTGCAAAGTCATCTGCAGTGAGAGAGGAAGGGGAAGGGGGAGGAGTGGGACAGAGAAGAGAGGAAAAAGTTTTGAAAAGAATGCGGGTGTTGGGAGAACTACCAATCTTATCTTGGAAGTATGTGGTTTTAGCAATGGAGATGCTTTTGGAAAAAGAGGAGAGAAGTGTCTGGTAATTGGTTAGGTCAATTGGATTGTTTGATTTGCGCCATTTCCTTTCAGATGCTCTTAGTTTGGCCCGGTTGCTACGCAGAGCTTCTGAGAGCCAAGGACTAGAGGGTGATGTGCGAGCAGGTCTGGAGGTTAGGGGGCATATGCTGTCAAGAGAAGATGTTAAGGTGGAACATAGCATGTCGGTTGCGGTGTTTACGTCAAGTTACATAAGATCTAGTTTCTGTGACAGGAGAAATCAATATATCAAATAAAACGTTGGGGTTACGCATGTAACCCTGTTCCCTGAGAAGGGAACGAGACGGTGCATTTAGCATAAGAGTATGGGAGTGCCTTGCGACTGGTATCTGAAGCTTGTGTAAAATCATGCCTCTACTTATAGTCCTGCCATGATCAGATGACGTGGCAATTAAGCGCGCCTCGTAAGCCATAGAGATTGGCTCCACTATCCAAGTAGAGATGTGCTGCTTTGACACAGCATCACCTTTACTGTCGCCACCAAAGCAGGCCAGCAGCTGCTCCGACTTACGCCACTGGCCGGAGCGGTGGACGTAAGTACAGAGAGCCCATACTGGACACAACAGGTGCATCCTCTCTTGTTCCGGTGTGAGGAACGGAGGAGGGCAGAAGGCCTGCAACACCACAGGGTGGGCAGCCAATGTAGGCACTTTAGGAATATAATCCGGCCTAGGATGCAGGAAGGCCTTGGCTAGTGTAGGTCAAATTTTTGCCTACTTTCTTATTACCAATATAACAATTTAGAAAATATTGAATGTACTTACAATAGCTTTCATCAGCTGAGATACTCAAAGTCTAAATCACCACACGGAACCAGTGACACACCCTTGGTTTGCCCAAAATACCATTACATGTGATGTCTGGGTGATGTATGGGCGATGTGATGCATTTTTATGTTCTTTCCAAGCCTGTTATTTTTGCCTCAGACTTCTTGAAACCTGTTGAGTTTGCACTTACTCTATCAGTTCTCCTTTTTGTTGTTGCTTTCTTTGGCATTTCTGAGCTGACTTTGAGTGAGGTCATTTATCACCTGTGTGCTTATTCCTACTTTATCATGGTACCTATATGCTTTTTTCTGCATTGTTATTAGCATATGTACTGTATGATTTAGTCAAATTATCATTAACCATTACTTTGTTATTCTGATTACTTTGGGTTTGTGTGTGAGTGAGTTCATGTTCTTGGGTGCTGTGTGTGTTGCACTTCCTCTTTTTGGTCAGGCCCTAGGCCTTGCTATAATTAACTTATTTAAGAGACATTGTCTGTAAGGAAGAGAGCGTGACTCTGTTCTTTCCAATATTCTCACTAAATCTTCATTCTCCATAATTTATTACCCTTGTGTTTTATTTCTATCAAAAATCTTATCCAACACTAGTCCAGGGGCGAAGTCAAGGTAGGAGGGGGCAACAGAGAGAGCTCGTAGATCTCCCACTCACTTGAGAGATGTCAGGGCCAGTAGAAGAGCTACCTTTAGAGTCAGAAGCTTCTCAGAGGCTGACTCTAAGGGCTCAAATGGGGCCCCTGACAGACCTTCCAAGACCACAGAAAGGTCCCAGGAAGGTATTCGCGGCCTGCAGATGGGCCTCAACTGTCTGACACCACGCATGAACCTCGAAGTTAAAGGATGCTTCCCCACAGAGGCTCCATCAACAGGGGTGTGGCGGGCCAAAACAGCAGCCACGTAAACCCTGACTGTAGAAGGAGCCGACCCTGCTGAGAAACGTTCTTGTAGGAACTCCAGGACTATAGCTATTGTGTACCTTGTGGATGGTGCTCTAGCATTTAACATGGTCTCTACAACCTCAGTTGTGAGACCAGAATCTATGAGCTGGTGCCCCTCATGGGCCAGACCCACAGTTTCCATAGCTCTGGCAGAGGGTGATAGATCACCCTCCTTGGGAATCTCCCAAGGAGTGCCGTCGAGCAGGGACATTTTCTCTGAGAACCATATCCAGCCCAAATAGTGCAGGAGGAGTGAGGGCAATCCACAGCAGGCAGTGTGTTGTCTCCTCGGAGATGAACATATCCACTTCCGCTTGTCCGAACCTGAGACATATGGACTCCACCACTTGTGGATGGAGTCTCCACCCCCCGGGCCTCAGCCCCTGTCTCGACAGGATGTCTGCCCCTACATTCCGACTGCCCGGAATGTACATTGCAGTCACTGACAAGAACTTTCCCTCTGCCCAGAGGAGGATTAGTTGTGCCTGCCTGAACAGGGGGCGAAAGAATTTCAGTGATAGGAATACGGCCCACATCTCTAGGCGATTTATATGCCACTTCAGATGAGGACCACTCTAAAGACCGTGAGCTGGACAGCCATTTAAGACTGCGCCCCAGCCATGAGGGACATGTCTCTACATGTCTGTCATTACCATCTTGCGGTAAGGGACACCCCTTGAGTGTGACCTGAGGCTAGGAACTGCGGGCACCTCCAAATACTCAGAGCACGTAGGCATCGCTGAGTGACTCTGATTACTCTCAGAGGTTTTATCCTCGGATGAAACCCCCGACTTTTCAGTCACCACTGAAATGGTCTCATGTGCAATAGGCCCAACGGTATGATGTTGGCTGCTGCTGCCATAAGGCCCAACAGCCTCTCGTAAAGGCTGGAGGGGATGCCCAGACCTTGCTTTATCTTGCTCAAAGTTGATAGGATCGATTGTATGCGTATTGGGGATAGAAACGCCCTCATCATTGTAGAATCCCATATAACCCCTAGAAAAGTTGTCCTCTGCACTGGAGAAAGCATACTTTTCTTGAGGTTCAACCTGAGCCCCAAGATCCTCATGTGGGCGAGAACAACATCTCAATGTTGAACCGCCTGTTCCATGGACCGTTTTCTCCAAACGCAAATCTCAGGAACTTCTTGTAACTGGGCGATATTTCTATGTGGAAATATGTGTCTTTCAGATCTATCGTCACAAACCAGTCCTCGGACTGAATCTGTGGCACGATAAGTTTAAGCATCAGCATCTTGAACCTGTATGTCCAAAGAGTATGGTTCAGATGACGCAGATCCAAAATTAGCCGCATACGCCCATCTTTTTTGCGAACCAGGACATAACGGCTGTAAAAACCTCCCTCCCTTAGGGAACGGGGTACATGTTCTATGGCCCTTTGTCCAAAAGGGAACTTATTTCCTGCGCTAACATTGGTCTCTGCTCTGTGCTGACAACTGTGGTGAACACACCTCTGAACCTTTTCTATGGTAGACAGAACCCATGGGGACACATTTGGCAGTAGTTTCCACGCTGCCAAATGGTCTTTCAGTGTTGTTAGCTTTTCCATATTTCGTTGGAGGGAAAGCATCAGATTTCCGTCGCCCTGTGACAGCTCGCTGACCAGAGAAGACTGAAAACGTGGGATGGCCTCGGCCAGGGCAGGCCCTACAGTAGCACTGGGGGCTGGTTGCCTTAGCAGCCTCATGTCCCCTGATATGTCTCTCCATGACCCATCAGGACCGTTCCTTCCTTGCCTGCTTTGCTTTTATGATCATTCTTAGATCAGACCTCTTAGCAGGCTGTGGCTGTGGCCGATCAGGGGGAGGCGGGCCGCCACACTCGTCTTCTGCGTCTCCCTCGCACTAGCACTGGCCCGGGCTCCACTCATGGACGCCCGTGCAAACTCGACGGGGAAGGAATTGGCTGAACGCCGCCGTTAACTGTTTCGTGTCGTGAAACCTGTCGGCGATGGCATTGACTGCGCCTCCAAACAGGCCGGAAGGTTTAAGGCGCATTCAGCAAGGAGACCTTATCTTTGTCCCCCATCCCTGACAGGTTGAGCCATGGGTGCCTCTCCACCACAACCAGGCTACCCATTGAACGGCCGATATGACGAGCCATTTGTTTGGTCGCCCGAAGAGATAAATCTGTGGCGCGGCGCAGCTCTGTATGCAGGGACCCACAAGCAAGACCCGCTGCTGCATAGGCTTTGCCCACCAACCCCGAAGTGGCTTTACATGGCTTTGGCGGTAAAGTCGGCCTCCCTAAATTACCTACCGTTGATGGAGAGAGGTGGCTCGCAAGCACCTCCTCCACCTTTGGCATCGCCACATAGCCGTGCTGCTCACTCCCCATGATGGCTGAGTAATCAGAATTTGCGGGGTTATAAACACGGCTAGTGTATGTTTTTCTCCAGAAGCGTGATATCATGCACTTCTGGAAAAAAGGGGTTTTCTGCGATGTGAGGGAGCTTCGTGTTTATTTTCACTGGAGAGGAAGCGCTCATCCAGCCTGCTACGAGCCACCTCCTCTTCCTCGGGCCAGTCTATATTCAACTTCTGAACCGCCCTAGTGATCACCTCAAGCAGCTATATGCCTGAGAGCTGCTGTCGGTTTTTGGTGCAATGGCACCTTCTACCAACTCCTCGATGGTTTTTGGCTTTGCATAGGTGAAGGAGGAGTCGCAATGCAAGCTCTAAAGTCAGGCGGAGAGCCGGACACGGAAGACAGAACAAGAGATAGAGCTGCGCTCGTCTTTGGCTCCTCTTTCAAATCCATACAAGAACCCCAGGACTTGAGACAGCTGGCTGCCTCGGCAGCGGCCGGCCCAGATCCGCGCGGCTCTGAAACCTAATTCCCTTCGGACGAGAAGAGAGCGAACCGAGAGCGCAGTTGCTTAATTGTGAAACGTTCACAATACTGACAGTCAGACCCCCTCGAGGGCTGCTATAGCATGTTCTACGCCCAAACACTTCACGCAGAAAGCGTGTCCATCTACTCCCGTGATGAAATGGGAGCAAGGCGTAACATACTTTCTGAATTCTTTCTGAATATATATATCATGCGACGCACTTAATTACCACGTCACCTGATCATGGCAGGCCTATAAGTAGAGGCATGATTTTACACAAGCTTCAGATACCGGTCACACGCAAGGCGCTCCTATACTGTTATGCTAAATGCAACGTCAAAGGGAACACAATAATGATCAGATAGTGCTACATCCTTATTAGATATACTATATATATATTATAATAGATGTTTAGACCCTTACTAATGAGCAGATCCAGAATGTGGTTCTGATTGTGGTTGGGTCCATTCATGTGCTGAGTTGGGATCAAAAGTGTTTAAAACAGATATGAGGCAGTGCTGTTTTCAGAATTATCTACATGGCTATTAAAATCCCCTGCATTAATAAAACAGTCAAATTCAGATGAAGTTGGATTAAAAAACATCTTTAAATAGTGCAGCTATTCCTCAACCTCTCCTTACAGCTCTACAGGAACTCATATAAGTAAAGTTTGTAGGGGCCGATTCGTTAAGGACTCTTGCACTACAGCTGTCATCTAACCAAGTTTCAGTTAGAAACATAAAATTCAAGTTGTTTGTGGTGATGAGATCATGGACTAATTGAGCGGATATTTAAAAGTGCCAACTTAACAGTTTCTGTTTTTGGTTCTACAGTAATCTCAGATAGATATCTAATATGCAGCAGATTACACAGGTTTGCTGTACGCCTTGAGAAGGCCTTAGTCCTTCTATTGCTTGACACAACAGATATAGATAAAACTAAAGGGACATTGGGTTCCCGCTTGTTCTGTGAACATTGGGGAATGTTGCTACTACTGTAGCAGGGACCCAACACATATCACTGGGAGCTGTTATTAGTTGTTTGCTGTTTACCCAGAACAGATGAAGGATGTTGTGGGCCCTGATGTTGTGGCAACGGCCAGAGAGCTCTCTCAGATGAAGAGAGGCCCATAGATTTTGGTGGAAGAGGGGCCTTCCGTTTTTTTCTTGGTATCTGCGGGCTCAATGCAATGTTGTGGGATAGTTTTCTTCCAGCAACCACCAGTTTCTCCATTATCTTAGAGAAGCTCAGAAGAGCTGAATGTGATGTTGATGTGTCACATGAGAGTGATTGTGCCTCTGGTGTTCTTGGAGGCCATGACACCATGACATTTTGACTTCTTTGCTATCTTCCAGGAACTCATCCTTCAGTCCTGTATCTTGTAGCCCTTCTAATTCATCACTGTTCAGCTGTTGTGGGTGGGGCTCAGCCTGGGCTGTGTTCCTAAGTGTATTTTGGCTGCGCTATGTATATTGTTTGGTGTGTTGACTAAATGTCCATCCATATTGAAGTGCGGACCTTTTGGTAAATGCTAAATATGCACTTATATATTATAACATTATATGCACTTATATATTATATCATACTTATTATACTTTACACTGAGTCTCATTCACCCACTTGGGGTTCAGTGTCTTGCCCAAGGACACCTCGTCATGTGGAGTCACCCGGGCCGGGAATCGAACCACCAACCTTACGATTAGTGGACAACCCACTCTACGAACTCTACGAACCATACTTGTCATACAGACACTGCAGTGATGTTGGTGTGCCATTGAGTTTGAAAAGATTGGCACACATTGTAGATGGATGAAAGAGGGAGAAGAGGATATTATCATTTAACATTATAGCTCCAAGTCTGTTTGGGTACAGGCCATCTGATTTAATCAGATCACTTTGACTCCAGAAAAGATTAAATTTGTCGAACAAGAAAACATATTTGTTCCTGGGTGTTGTCCACTGATGAATGAGTTAACTTTTAATCTGCTCAATCTGCGATCAATCAATGACCAATGCTTAGTAGTACCTACTCAGCGTGGCTTAAGGTCCCTTTCAGGAACATTCAAACTAACTATTCCTCAGTGGTCCAAACTCAATACGAACCATAGAATCTCTGACCATCTTCAAAAAACAGCTAAAGACCCACCTCTCCCGTGAGCACCTAAACAAACCATAAAAATAAATAAATAAATAAATAAATAAACAAAAATTTACTTTGGCACTTACACCTCTACTCTGTGGACTTTGCTTCTTCTGGAACACAATTAACAGATCTTGTATGGTAGCACTACTTGTATTGTTATGCCCAAAACCTTAATAATATACTTTATGTTGACCTTTCCTTTAATTTGTCATCCATTTGTAGATCTACATCTGAATTTCTAAGCTAATTGTGGCAATTGTTTGTATGTATTGTTAACTGAATAAAATTGAATGAGGTGACCACAGGAAAAGCAGCAGGGGTACCATGTTACAGTGATGTTTCACATGATCCTTGTTGCATGCTCATGTTTTGTTTTATTGTTCATCACTGTGTTTGTTTTATTGTTCATCACACACTTGTAAACATGCACACCCCACAGTGCATTTTCTGACATCATTTCACTTGGTGTCAACTACCTTCACATTCATTATTGCTTTTCATCAAAATAGAATCTTATCATTAGTTGGGCTTCAGTGCCATCTTCTGGTAACAGGACTTCTGTAAGTACACCCCATATACATTTTTGGTCTTTTTGACATATTTGGACAAGCAAACATTTGATCATCTATGAAACAGTGATGTGTCAAATGACACATAAAATTAGTTTTGTAGTAATTTTCACAATTTTAATGAACAAAAATCAGATCAGTCACATGGAAAAAGTAAGTACACCCCTGCATTTATCAGCCGTTAAAATTTGAATTTGAATTTGTTCATGATTGGCATTTAAAACGATTATTTGAAATCCATCACTCCACTGCCACATTCCACTGCCAGAGGCTAACCTCCATTTTCTGGTCTCTCTCTCTCTCTCCACACACACACACACACACACACAGATTCATTAATTAGACAGCAATTGTGGCAGAGAATGCAGAAAACTCTCTGCCCAGTGCAATAAAAAAATATATAAAATGAACCCTGCTCAGTTATTAAAACTGGGTTGGGTTCTACAGAGAGTGTTTTACACCTACAATTATGAAAATAGCATACATAAATATAACAATCAAAGCAGTGGGACAGTTCTGGTTCATGCAACACTAAAATTACATTGCTCCTGATAGATTTGATGTGTATACTGTTGAGTGCCTAATGGAGGTGCATTAGGAAAGAGGAACAACAACCCCCTCCTACCACACACACACACCTCCCTGCTTAGTAACTGACAAGGAGGTATTCAGCTACCATGGCAACTGAACCACAAGCTTTATCTTATAGTTGATGTTTGTCTCATTGCTGTGTGTCATCATTGTAAGAGCTCTTAAAGTCATCCCATTACGCTATAATTGTGTGACAGCTATTAAAATGCCCTCAATGCCATCCACCATTGTTACAGAGGCTTTTAAAGAAGGGCAGAGTCGACAAGCTGTCTCTACTTTGGGGAATTCAGACTACGCAAATGTGTTTTCAGTATGCAGCATATTGCACTAAGAGAGCTGTTTAGTGTTCAACATAATGATTAAAGCACTGATTTTAAAATGTCTAGCATGCCCTGATGTAGCCAGCATTAGCAAATGGATGTTAAGTATGTACATAAAAGTGGGTTGTGAAATATATGTAAATATTGACTGCCTAATTGTTGTATTCACATTATAGTCACTGATTTTAACAGTAAACAGAAGTTAGACCTTTTGAAAGTCAAAACATAAAAATACAACCTCCTTCCAGTGTTTACTCTAAAGTCATGACCCTAAGACACATGCGGACATCCTGCTTAGGCTAGAATACCCGAATGTCAGTGCAAGCTTTCTGAATTGACAGGTGACATGGTTTGGAGATGAGTACACACATTTCATCTTGGCTGGATTGTTTGGTTGCTGTTGGTAATTTGGTTTTTCTTCTCTAAAATGCCACGTACATTACATTTATATTTCTAAGCAAATATTTAACTGTCTGTCTGTGGAATCTAATGGGAATATTATAGAAAGCCATTCTAACATTAAAAATGTCCCATCTTTAATGAATTCAACTCACTTCTAAACTCACCCTTACTACCTGCTTAGAATAAATGAATCTCATTTTAAGATGTTCTAGGTCAAATGAGAAAAGCATGTCTCATTTTTATACTGACAGAAGGTCTTTCTAAGCTGTATCTTTGTAATTCATGAGAATAAGTCATCGCACATGAGGTTTGGAGGAGGTTTAGTTTCTATTCCATGTGGCCAGGACATTTAGAATCCCAATTATTTATAATAGATCTCTGAAAAAGTGATAAATGAGTGATAAAGTGATAAACACTCAAGTTATTATTATTTTGAGATTAACTGTAGATAAAATACAAAAGAATTTATGCGAATGATTTGTAACAAATAGAGTGCTGCAGAGATGATATTTTGACGTATCTTTGTTGTCCAACCTAGATGTTAGCATCATCCTGGTTCCTTCAACAAAAGTATCAGGATTTTTCCATTGGCTTTTGGATTATTAAAATAAAGAAAATAAGCTGTTTGACCAAAAAAAGTTTATGATTCGTACAAGTTTTGTTCAGCAAGATAAACTAAACAATTGAACACAATGTTTATGAATTTTGAAGCTTAAATACAATCGCCAGAAATATAAAGTTAAATTTAGGGGAAAAAAACGAACTACACCACAGTCGCATGATGTCATCACCACTAAGCTTCCGATAGTATTTGTAGCACTACAATTTGAAAAAACAAAACAAAAAAAAAAAACAGTACACTTGGAAAATACTGTAAATTGATAAATCTACAAGTTTGAAACTTTGAGTTGGAATAGTTTGCAAGAGTGTGAGTATAAATACAACGAGGCTGTAGTAGATGAGTTTTCCTATTTTGAGGACGTTTAATGTCCCTGACAACCTCTGTAGTCCCATTTAGTCACGTGTTAGCAACTGTCTTTTTAAAGAGACGTAAAAGCTTAACAAAATCACAAGTGGGGTATTACTGACATTATGACTATATATTGAGCTTGTATTAACCACAGACCTTATTTCAGGCATTTAATCAAAAACCTATTGACCTCGGGACGATGGAACCGGAAGTATAAAAATGCTAACTCATTTCCTGGTTTTAGGTTTAATTCCTGTAGGACTCTATAGTGTCTAAGAGAAGAAAATGAGGGTAAGATGAGATTTTTCACTCGCTCACATTCAGTAACTGATTTATCCTAGTCAGAGTGGTGGTCGATCTGGAGTCTATCCTGGAAAGACTGGGAATGAGGCAGCTACAGAATTCACTCTGAGTGGGATGCCAGTGCATCACAGTGCACCATGCACACATGTATTCACAACTAGGGGCAAGATATGATGGCCAACCTACCTACTAGCCTGTTTTTTGAGTGGTAGGAGGAAACTAGAGGACCCAGAGGAAACCCACATGGACACTTGGAGAAGATGAAATACTCATAGACAGTAACCCATGCTCAGAATCAAACCAGATCCCAGGATCATGTTTCATTGTGCCACCCAGGAGATCTTATGTAAAATATTTATTTCCCTTGGGTATTGATCAGTAGTATTACTTATATTTTTAAGATATTTTGGACCAGTTGGAAAACTTGAAAGTTTTGAATTAAGTTTCAATTCTAAGAGATGAGACAGGAGTAACAGCACACAGATAACAGATAATTCCTGCCCCAAGTGGTTTGTATTTCCTTAGTGATATACTCACAGGGATTTAGCCATCACAGCATTAGGTATGAGAGCAACACTCTAGGCAAAATATTAATGTATGCTTTATAAAAAATATACAATATTTAATGTCTTCATTTTTCTGTTTATACATATTGGTCATGGAAACATTGTATATTCTGTCTGTAGCTATATGAAATAAAAACTCTCACAGGTGAAAGATTGTGAAAGAAATTTCACACGTATCTCTGTTCATGATGAAGAAATGATGAAGAAAACAAACTCAGTTGGGGCTACAGTTCCCACACTCCTCAACTTCACACCTCTGAGAGAAGTGTGGGGATTTTGAAGAAAGTCAACAAAGTTAGATACATGTAGTAACTACAAATCCAACCCATAAGTGTTGATGTGAATTGTGCTGGTGTCAAGCCCTGCCAGTGTGTAAGTGTGAGTGTGTGTCTGAGCTGCTACTGCTGTTTTTAACTGTGAATTTCCATTTAGATAGCAGACCTCAGAAAAGGCGTTCAAACCAACTGAATGGAAATTTATCCACAACTCTTCCTGACCCATTTACTAAATCTGTCTCTCCAATTGCTGCTTAGTCTTTCTCACATCCTGATGTTTGTACATGTCTAACATTATATAATTCATTATCATGGTTTCTTTTTCTTTTTCTTTCTATCCCCCTTTTGCAACACTAACTGCATATCAATATTTAACTGCTTGAGAGCCTCTGTGTATACAGACAAACTACTTAGCTCAATGGGCATGGTTTCAAGCACATTATTCTGGAAGGTGGTTTGCTTTCATGTGGATCCTGGCTTACTGGAGCTATTTTTGTCAGCTCATGTCTGCATCAGTGTCCTTGAGGGTGGTGTAATAGTGCAGTGCTGGGTAAAGTCTTAACTATGAACGCCTTGTATAGGCATCTTAAAAAACAACCGCCTGCCAGTCAATTCTTCAGTCTGAGACAAAACCTCACTTGCTTGAATCAAAAGCTCGGTGGAATTTATAATAGAATCTTCTAGAGGTTTTTTTTTCCCCTCAGTCGCTTGAGCCTGTTGAAATAGAGAAACAGAAGTCTGATTGATTCAGCTATATCTGCGGTGATTCCTGTGCTCTGTGACAGCCTGTGAGTGGGCAGCAGAGTTGAATGTTCCTCAGTGAGCATGTATCTAAGACTTGACTCTGCTGGCACATTTTGCCTGCGTTTCCGTTCATTAGAGACTCTGCAGGGAGTGTAGCAGGTTGGTGAGGATGGCATGCAAGCTACAGCCACCAGGAATGTCCCACACTGGCACTATGAGGCTGCAATCTGCTGTTTCTGTTCAAATGGCTGTGAGCGTGTGTGTGTGTGTGTGTGTGTGTGTGTGTGTGTGTGTGTGTCCATGTGCATCCGCCTCTTTATGCATTCTGTCCCTCTGAGCTCATTCTGCCAGCTGCTCATGACAGTATCATTCCAGTTCATAGTTTCACTCTGTCACTCAACTTCTGTTGCATTTGACAGTCATCACTCATATAGGTAATCCAAAATAGCCATTCTAGCCAGGAAGTACAAATCAATATTCATTCCCATCCTCATTATCCCTATTTAGCAATCCAGTGTCTCACACCATTTGTCCGATCAAGTTAATGAACTCTTCAGCTTTGAACAATACTGTAGAGAACTGAGTGAAACATGAGAGCTCTTATTCAGTGTGAATACGTCTGTGTGCCGCATGCTCCTATCTTTAGCTAGCAAAGGACCAGAAAACATGGTGAGGGTTCAGCCCGTTGCCATGGAGACTATTGTACCTGCCTGAGGCTGCTGAATGATGGCATGAATGATGGAAAAAGAGCGGGGGAGTACCCAGCTACGAGAACACTCTGTATAACATTACAACCAGCATAAAAAATAGGCATTTTACATATCTATATGCAAATAGTTATAATAAATATCTGTTAGACTCCAATCAGTTTCAGAAGGCAGAAGTAATGTAATAAGAGTATATTGTTTTAGGAACCAGATTATGTAATAATACTGAATTCTGAACCCACACTTCTTGGAGTCGTTCAGTATGGTTTGATGAAACTGATCCCTTAGGTAATAAGTAATCTCAATCAGAAGATGAGGCAATAACAATTTGATGAGTACTGTGCATTGGATCTGTCATTTTACACATCTAAAATGCTCTTGGTGAATATAATAAGCTGCATAATATTTCTAATAACTCTGTTCTGAGCTACAGTGCAACTGTGGTTCTGAAAATAAACATAATGCAGCACACAGGTCTCTGATGTAGCCTCAGTTCAACTGTGCAGGCGAAACTAATGAGATTCCAAACCACTGTTCTTTGTGGTTAATTTTAGGAAAGCTTACTGTTTATTGGATGTTTGACAGTCGATGAACAAGATCTGCTTATTGGAAGGTATCAGTGTATCTGTTTGTCTGTTGTTTGGCAGTATTATACTCGCATATGGTCTAGCAGCCCAGTTCTGACAAGCTCAGGAGGAGCTTGGAGAGGGGGAGAGAGAAAGGAGAGAGAGAAGAGAGGGGAGTGAGAGAGAATTAACCAACAGAAGAAGAAAGTGGCTGTACAGTATGTAAGTGAGGGAGTGTGGGGGCAGTCTGCCAGAGAGTGATAACCCCAGCTTAACTCTCAGCCTACATTACCTGCACTTCTACACACTCATTAGTCCACACGCATGCGCACACACTCAGCCATGATGGACTGTAGTCTGAGCAGAGCAAAGTGACTTCCCTCCAGTTTGTGCACACCAAAGATCTGATAGCAGCCACAAACTATTGGTAAGTCTATGCTTCTCTTTGCATGGATTGATATGATCGCGTTTAGTGTATATGCTTATCTTCTTTTACTGTCTGACAATTAAACAACAGTACTTTCGGATTAAAGCTAATATCTGACCTCACAGTGTTGTTTGAAAAGAAAAAGTATCAAACTTAGATGGCATCGTTTTTGCTCCGAGCATGTTGTCTTTGATTCAGTAATCTTATAATTCCTCTAAGCTTGGCGTGTTTCTGTGCTTGCCAGCTGTCAATGTGGTAGGTGTTTAATGCCTTTATAATAAGATTTAAAAGGGTCTGACCTTTGGTAAGACATTGCTGTCATATCTGATAATCTCAGGAGGCTAACAGAGTCACAATGACGGCAGCACTGTGTTTGGGGAGATCCCCCTACTCATCCCTCTTTTTCTATTGTTTGCATGCTGGGTCATACAAGAAAAAACAAGGCTGAGAAAAAAAGTAGCTGCATGTAGGAACCTATATTTATAAAATAAAATTTTGTGATGTTCAATCAATGGCAGTATTAGTATATACATTTATGTGAAAAAAATAAGTACACCCTATGAAAATGGTTTAATTATATATATATACTTAAACAAAACCACAAGGAAAATTAGTTTTTTCAATCATTTATTTAACAGAAATATTAATATCAATGTGATAGCCCTCTTTGTAAAAAGTAAGTACACCCTCCGCCTCAGAAGCTAGTATTTCCCCTTTTAGCAGAAATAACTTCTTGTAGGCGTTTTGCACAATTGTCCAGCAGTCCCTGTCATCAGCTTGCTGGAATTCTGAACCACTTTCAGTTGCAAGATTGCAAGAGGGTTTTCTTGCATGTACTGCCTGTTTCAAATCCCCCCACAACATTTCAATGGGATTCAAATCCATTGACTAGCCCATTATATAACCCTCCATTTCTTCTTTTTGAGCCTTGATTCCTTGGTGGATTTCCTAGTGTGCTTAGGATCATTGTCCTGTTGAAAGGTCAACTTTTGGTCACCGCCTAACATGTCTGCTGTTACTATGGCCAAACAAGTAACATGCTTTCTATCTTTGATTTGTCTGTCCAGAGCACATTACTCTAAAAGGACTGGTCTTTCCCTGTATGCTCATTGAAAAACTGTATTCTTGGAAAGGCTTTTTCCTAGCACGCCTCCCAGGCAGGTCAAACAGTTGCGAGACTTACAAGCAGATCCTGTGATGAAATTGTGGTTCTTGGAGTCTTTTGTTTGTATCAGATGGTCTGCTCTTGGGCTGAATTTGCTGGAATGGCCAGTCCTAGACAAATGACAGTCATTTGAAATCTGCATTTGTAGATGATTTTCCTTACAGTGGAATGATGTATTTCAAAGATTTTGGAGATCTTTTTTTTAATCCCTGGCCAGACTCATAGGAATCTACAAGCTTTTTCTGAAGGCCTTACAGAACTGTTTAGATCTTGGCATAATGACACCACACACCTCGATAACAAAGGGAACACTAGATATGGGAGGGGTATAAATAATCACTCACGCACACACACACACACACACACACAGGTTCATGTCATAATAGACACATATTTGTTTTTGAAAAGCAGTTGTCCACTGGGATTAGCCAGTTAAACCATTAGCAAAAATATTAAAGACTGAAGATGACTGTCTCTTTCTGCAATCTAACACTTATAGCTAGGAAAAATGAGCAGAAACAAATGGAGCTATCTCTTGCCATGGGGACAGATTGGCTGCTTTTTGTCATACAAGATTGAGCGTCTGCCACATTAGGCGAACTGTAGATACAATCCTGTTTGCTGTGATTACAGAAGGATTAAGATTTATTCTGAACCTATTGTGAATATTGTGTTCAGTGTACGATTAGAACCACATACAAAGAGAGAATGTTAAATTGTTTATACCAGCTACTGACCCTACTCTGTCCACACTGCAGCATCGTGTACATTTTAAGTGAAAATGTCAGCAGGACTTGTAGTGTTTTTTTTTTTTTGTTGTTCTTCTTTTATATTTTATTTTAAATAGCAGTGTCACTTGCTGGCAGGCCTGAGAAGTGCACAGGATAATAATGACTGTGTTTCATTGCTCAGCACAGCTGACAGCTTAGGTCTTCCTGACATAACCTTCTGTAACCTGTCCAGACAGTGGTTGTCTTATCCTACACCACTATGTATCTGATAGGTTACTATAATAGAGTTATGGGAAAAGCACATAAGGGAGACATTTATTGTTGCCTTATATGTCTGTCTAATGGATCCCCAGATCAGCTGTCATGTCTGTTACCTTGAGAGTACAACTACCCTCCATCTGCCCAAGCAGGGGGGAAAAAAACCTTTTTTCTGATACAAAAGGGTCCAAGCATTGCGTGACAGCTTTTCTGCCATTGCTGTGTGAGTGTGTGTGTGTGTGTGTGTGTGTGTGTGTGTGTGTGAATGGGTGGACGAGAAACAGTGTTAGCGCTAAGGTTAAAAAGCACTATATGAGTGCACACCATTTGCCATTCTATAATTTACTCTGTAATATATAGAGTATTTGTTGTAGCTAAAAGTCTTGCCCAAATTTTTACAACAATTGAGCTATTTCACCTTATAAAACTAGAAAGTACAATCCTGCTACTGTTGCTTGGATGTATTTAGGGGATTTTTTTGGTAAGTTTTTGGACCTTAGAGAAAATAGAGACAAGTGTAATTTTTATTGCCATAGCTCTAGTGGACATAAGCATTTTGTATCCTGTTTGTATTCATTTGCCATTATGATACTGAGCATGATACTGAAAATCCACCAGTTCAGTGGGATTTTTAAAAAAAAACAACCTGCTTTGGTTCAGAATGCAAGTTATCACCTGCCAAGGTGTCTTTTATTGTCAACATGACATTTTAATGATACATTTTTAATTGTGAAGGCTTTTTGTAGATGTGCGCTATGTCTATAAGCCCACAGCAAAATAAATAGGCAGTGTAATCCAAATGCTAAATAAAAAAGCTAAATACAGCTAACTGAATGATGTTATTCATAAAAAAGAACAATAAACAACTTTTGGTTGTTTGCAAATCAAATAGATGATGCATAGTTATGGAGAAAACACCACATAATTACGAAACCAATTAAAATGTCTGGGAAATTTGAGACATGAGAGAAGATTCCCAAAAATGCACAAGAATATAACATATTTGATGCATGTTAGTATAGAAGTCAACCGGAAAAAATATGAAAATTGTAAGTGAAATCTAATCATAGATCATTCTGAAATGTCACTGTGCTGCACTGTGTACACTCAGTTCATAAAGACCCACTCCGGCAGGTTTTTCCACTGGACACGCTGGTGAGGGAGCGTACCCACTTACCCACAGGAAGGCACTCCATTTTATTTATTTGCTGGATTTTTCGCTGGTATTATTTTGCTGGTAGACGTGATTTTGGTCAGTTGTACAGCTTAAATACTTGACAGACAAAAATAATTGAGTGCATTAATTCCTGGTTATGACTTTGTAAGGCTCATTGTGTTAGTTGACAAAACCTGATGACAGAAAGTCAAAACACAGTATATTTGGAGAATATATATATGTATATATATATACACAGTATATTTTGAGAAAATATATATATGTATATATATGTGTGTGTGTGTGTGTGTGTGTGTGTGTGTGTGTGTGTGTGTGTGTGTGTGTGTGTGTGTGTGTGTGTATAACATATAATATACAGTATAACAATTCTCATGTGAAAAGTCATGCTTATAATAAGCTTTGATTCATGAAATTGTTATTATTTTAAGTTGAGGTTCATTACATCAGGGAAAGTGCTTCTCAGACTCTCTCACTGTTGCATCGTGAAGTATGTATGAGTGCTATACACTAATAAAATAACTGGTTCTCCAAGGGTACGTTGATGAACGCAGTTATAGTATGGGTGACATTCCGATTATGTGAAAGTCACAGCCGACAAAGTCATTTATGAAAGTGTTTCGCAAACCTTTTGGAACCAGGGACCCTTTAACTGTAAAATTAAAAATAAAATAAAAAAATACCCCCCTCACTAGAGATTTAGTTCAACAACATAATCCACTATTCAATTATTAGGCTCATTCAAATGTACATTAACATTATTTTTATTTATTGGAGCCATTGAGCTTTTTATTCCTGAAAGTTTCACCAAGAGTACACATTATGTGCAAGGTGACATTTTTTGTAGGCTGATCTTTATTTTATTTATCAAGTTATTAATAACAAAAAAATGATGATGATTTTTTTTTTATGTTATTAAAGTTTGGGTTAAACATATTCAATTCAAGTGACTAGTAAGACATGGTAATAATCGTTAGAATAAGAATGCAGTAATAAATACATTCTGTGAATTGTGATTTCTACCACTGTAACAAAAATTAAAAAAAATGTAATATATTAATAATAATAAATTATTAAATCATGGACCCCACGGTTGTGCAGAAACTGAGTACTTTAAGTTAGGTTACTGTAGTCTATCTTACATCTACATTTTATAAAGAAGATTATCACCTTAATTAAAACAAGACAAGTGACAAATTATATATGGTTAATTTAGTTAAACACAGTTATAGCAAACAATTTGGTTAAATAAAGTAATTAAAATGGTGAAACACGTGCAGCAGTACACTAAACAAACATATGAACAGTTAAATCACCTCAGGTTTGTACCTAATCAGAGGACTTCAGATATATAGCACTTTAACAGCTTATATATATATATATATATATATATATATATATATATATATATATATATATATATATATATATATATATATATATATATATATATATATATATATATATATATATATATAATTTACATATACACATATACACTTACAAAAAACCCTACAGGAATCCAGCAGGATTTTCATTTTTATGTTGCTTGTTTGCTGGACACATTGAAAAACTGTGCAGGATATTCCTGTAGGGTTTAGAATGGAGCCTTCGGTACATTAAAAACATGCAGGAATGTTGCTGCACAAGGGGAAAATCCTGCAGGATTATTTTTGATGGGCTGCTGCACACCTCCTGCAGAAATAAAATAAAGTTCCCAAGTACTTAATCAATCCTGGAGGACAACATCTATAAAAAAGAAAACCTGCAGGTTATGTACTCAACAAAATGAATTTTAAAATGGTAGATTTGCTTGGAGTGGGAAAAACACACCACTTAAACACTCTCTTTCTGAAGTCTTTTAGTAGATATGTAGGCATGCTCATTTTAGAATAATAAAACATGTTATTATAACGAACTCGCTTGTATATTGAGATATTTGGAACACTGTTGTCGTGTGTAAGTTTTTTTTCCAGTTTGACATTTCATTCTGTATTGCCATTAAACAATAGTTTAGTGTTAGCTTAGTGGGCCTTGTTGAAAACTGTGTGCATGAACTTTAAAGTAATAAGTAATTTCCTTCAAATTAGAGATGTTAATGTAATGAACAAACAACTTTAGACTTATTTTACTTCTCTATCTCTCTCTTTTTAACAAACACTTCTTCATTAAGTGTATCTTCCTGGGTAATGTGAACGCTAAGGTTTATAAGCACTATATAACATAATATAACTTTGTATTTTGAGCAGCCTCTATGTAATACAACTTATATTTTATGCTGTTATTTTAAATCTTAAAACTGATATTTTAGCAGTTTTTGAGTAAACCAGATTTAAGTTTAATGACATGACATTATTTACCAATTCAGAATTGTATTAAACTTTATAAGAGCTTCTATATTTAAAAAAAAAAAAAAGTAAAAGGCAGTTTCTTGAAAGAAAAGGCAGTTTCTTGATTTTTCTATTGGATTATGGATTTTGGACCAACAGAGTAAATAAGAGTGCAAATAACACAAAACATTTGGTGCCTATCTTTGATTCAGGATGAGAGTGCAAAAATAATGCACTGTGTATTTTGTATAGTTTTATGACGATTGGTGCAGGTGGTAACGAGGTACAGTGCAGCATAAGTGTAAAAAAATTTTATGTCGATTTGAACATGAATATATTTTGTATATTTGTCCTGGTAGAAGAGCCAACTAGGACCCAGGTGTAGCTACAGTATTAGGCACAGATAGCCAGATTCTCTAATCTCGACTTAATGGAATCAATGCTGTCATGTATACTAACAAGGTTACCTGGGCCCTTGGAGAAAAAACAGGCCCACAATAAATCACCTCCTCTACCATACTAACAGTGAGGATTTTTTTCCCCTCTGTATTACCCATCCATCCTTTTAAACTAAACCCACCTTTAGTCTCATCTGACCTGGTTCCAATAGCATCTAGTGGAATCTAATTCCAGACACTTATGTTTGAGGTTGGAGGAAATAACAATTTTTCTGGCATAGTTTCCAAATACTTTGTTGATATGGAGGTGGTGTCTAATTGTATATCTGGAGCATTGTGACCCATAATGCTATCTGCAAATCTCCAAACTTGATCCTTGGAGAAAGGTTTGCCTCTCTAACCATGCTCCTCACTGTGCCTGTTGGAAAATCAAAGTCTTAACAGTAGATATGCGCTTTTTTTTTTTTAGGTGTGTAGCTACTTTTTATAGCCATTGCCTTATTGATTTGGATCAACACATGTTGTGTCATTTCACTGGTGTATCTCTAATATTCTCCATGTTGATGACTATGGGAAGTTGGCCTCTGCGTCCCCTCATATTTCACCCAATGGAACAGGAAGGTTTGGATGACTACTTTAGTGTTTCAGACAAAAAAAACAAACATTTGTTGTAAGCTATGTCTCTTCAAAATGTAAATGCATTTGCACACAAGAATTCTAGAGGTATGAAAAATTGTGAAAGATATGTTTTGTTGAAAAGAACAACCTTTCTTCAATTAAATGTAAATGTATTCATATTTTCAATGTGAGATTAAACTAATTAACCATATTTCATAACCTTTTTACCAGTCTTTGCTAAGGATACTAATAATTCTGAATGTGACTTTATGCTATGCATATTGTCTGTAGTGGATCATCAGAGTATTATGCATATATACACAGTGAGGGAAAGAAGTATTTGATCCCCTGCTGATTTGGTACGATTGCCCACTGACAAAGAAATGATCAGTCTATAATTTTAATGGTAGGTTTATTTGAACAGTGTGAGACAGAATTTAAAAAACAATCCAGAAAAAACGCATGTCAAAAATGTTTTAAATTGATTTGCATTTTAATGAGGGAAATAAGTATTTGACCCCCTCTCAATCAGAAAGTTTTCCTGCTCCCAGGTGTCTTTTACACAGGTAACGAGCTGAGATTAGGAGCACACTCTTAAAGGGAGTGCTCCTAATCTCAGCTTGTTACCTGTATAAAAGACACCTGTCCACAGAAACAATCCATCAATCAGATTCCAAACTATCCACCATGGCCAAGACCAAAGAGCTCTCCAAGGATGTCAGGGACAAGATTGTAGACCTACACAAGTCTGGAATGGGCTACAAGACCATTTCCAAGCAGCTTGTTGAAAAGGTAACAACAGTTGGTGCGATTATTCGCAAATAGAAGAAACACAAAAGAACTGTCAATCTTCCTCGGCCTGGGGCTCCATGCAAGATCTCACCTCGTGGAGTTGCATTGATCATGAGAACAGTGAGAAATCAGCCCAGAACTACACGGGAGGATCGTGTCAATGATCTCAAGGCAGCTGGGACCATAGTCACCAAGAAAACAATTGGTAACACACTATGCCATGAAGGACTGAAATCTAGCAGCGCCCGCAAGGTCCCACTGCTCAAGATAGCACATATACATGCCCGTATGAAGTATGCCAATGAACATCTAAATGATTCAGAGGACAACTGGGTGAAAGTGTTGTGGTCAGATGAGACCAAAGTGGAGCTCTCTGTTATCAACTCAACTCGAGGAGGAGGAATGCTGCCTATGACCCCAAGAACACCACATGGAGGTGGAAACATTATGCTTTGGGGGTGTTTTTCTGCTAAGGGGACAGGACAACTTCACCACATCAAAGGGACGATGGGTGGGTACATGTACTGTCAAATCTTGGGTGAGAACCTCCTTCCTTCAGCCAGGGCATTGAAAATGGGTCGTGGATGGGTATTCCAGCATGACAATGACCCAAAACACAAGGCCAAGACAACAAAGGAGTGGCTCAAGAAGAAGCACATTAAGGTCCTGGAGTGGCCTAGCCAGTCTCCAGATCTTAATCCCATAGAAAATCTGTGGAGGGAGCTGAAGGTTTGAGTTGCCAAACGTCAGCTTCAAAACCTTAATGACTTGGAGAAGATCTGCAAAGAGGAGTGGGACAAAATTCATCCTGAGATATGTGCAAACCTTGTGGCCAACTACAAGAAATGTCTGACCGCTGTGATTGCCAACAAGGGTTTTGCCACCAAGTACTAAGTCATGTTTTGCAGAGGGGTCAAATACATATTTCCCTCATTAAAATGCAAATCAATTTATAACATTTTTGACATGCATTTTTCTGGATTTTCTTGTTGTTATTCTTTTTCTCACTGTTCAAATAAATCTACCATTAAAATTATAGACTGATCATTTCTTTGTCAGTGGGCAAACGTACAAAATCAGCAGGGGATCAAATGCTTTTTTCCCTCACTGTATGAGGAAATATCAAATTATGTTCTGAACAGAAAAGAGGGAACATACATAAAGTTCTTTAACCAGGGTATGCAGCAGTCGGTCTATGCTCTCCTACACACAAAATACATCAGTCAGATGTATGCAGTGCTTTGAGCCACAGAGAAGAGTCATCCCTACACTGAATAGATGCATACTAATCATTCCACCCACCCACTATATACAAACACACTCATGTACACATAAACACTGAACACCAACAAAGTGCAAAACTTGTTTATCACTTCACATAGCCAGTCTCAACAAATTTAGACCCAACTCATCTGGGGTGCTATAATTCACTGCTGTTACTGAGTACAAGTCTGACAGGTGCTCTAAACCAGTTCTTATACTGGTGTCAAATGGACACTGAACTCTGCCAAGAGGTTTTTTTCACTACAGTGCTGAGAGAGAGACCCCCACACACACACTTTAACATGCTGTAGATCAACCATCCTGGTGGAGAATCTAGTATGGATGCTCAACCTTTTGATTCTCCTATGATGAATCTCCAGTAACATTTACAGAATAGTAGTCTATATGAATATAACACGCAACAGAACATTATAATTTCATCAGTGCTTATCAGATTCCTCTGAAAAATGAACATGTCTGGAAATATTTGCTGCAGAAATAACTTTAGGAATCTTTGCTGTATTTAATTACCCTTGAGGAATAGTGTTTGACATTGAAACCTTATATGACCCTCTTGTACTTAGTGTAAATCAATGGTCTATTTATTTACCAGTTCTATTATTGACTGGCATTCAGATACATCACTGAAGAGGACTCTTATGTAAGCATCTTTCATAACTGCACATTGTTATTTGAACGCCTTTTCCTGACACTATATTCATATATCTTGCTTGTCATGGGTTGATCTTTGAGTGACAGAAGTGAGGCTTTGCTTCAGCAAACTATTACTAACATGCACAACATAGCCTCTGTCATTCTTCATATCCGATCCATCACAAACCGGCCTTGAATACAGCACTTGGATACATATGAGAAATATTTATAGATAAAATATGTACAGTGCTTGTTCTGGAAATGTTATGAAAGATTAGCAAGGCTTAGATTATTAAGTTATATTTTTGGAACAATAATTTATATAAAAAAAACTCCCCTTGACATCTATCTTACCATGATCCAGATAAAAATACTGTATGACATTTTAAGATGTTGTTACTGGCATTAGCCACTATCTTTTCTGATACACTGACATTTATTTGCCTTCTCCTGTTACTGGCATGGAATTCGTTGCCTTTTTATCCCTTATTCATTGGCATCCAATAAACTGAGAGTGACTATGTCATTTCCCAAGTTGAGGTCTTAGTTTTCCAGGCCCACAGATCATGTGGCTGGAAAAATGTGACATGTGATATGTCAGAAAAACACTTCAAACATGTCTACTCTTTCAATTTGACAGTGCAATAAATTGTTAGCACTGTCACTACCAACCCAGTTATCCCTCAGGGAGAACACAGAATTGTTACAGAAATTTATTGCACCTTTTCACCTTTTGCTTCCAAACCCCACTAATTTTTCAGCTTTACCCAACCAGAACGTGTGCCCGCCTTTGCCAACCATCCACCCACCCATGGTCTAATTTTGGTTTCTTTTCTCTTGCTTTCTGCCTGTTCCCCCTTCATTCTCCGGCTGGATGCATCGCTCAGAAGAGATTCTTTCTCAGCTCTCTGTTGTAGAGTCAGTATGGAGGAGGCTGAACTATTGCGGGAGAGACTACAGGCCATCACAGTGAGTATAGTACTAGAAATAGTACTACATTTTCATATATAGCCGTATTTTTATGCTTTAATTCTTAAAGGGTTCTTCAGTTGTTCCCCTGGGTAAAATATTCAAGGTTTTATGCAGAACCCTACAACAAATTGTTTCCTTATAAACAGAAATTATTCCAAGTAGAACCTTTTTCTTTTTGGAAGCTAAGAACTTTTAATTGTCCAATGACCCATGAAAAATCCCTGGAGAGCCCAATTCTTAAAGAGTGTATGATCACTAAACATGCACTCTAAACATGCATTTGTCTTATTTTATATTCTTTACACATTTTAAAAAACTTCTCGGTATACTGTGAGATGAATGTAAGGATTATATTTTTTGCCTAAAGAACACCTGTAACATAGTCTCATAAGCTATTAAAGCTAAATATCATATCTCCTCATCTATACATCTGAAAATAATCTATTCGTAAAAAGATCCTGATAGGAATCTCATTAGGAAGCACTGCCGAGATTCTTCATTTGAATGTATTGGAATTGTTACAAAATCAGAGTCTTATTTCCATCCTGATACCCTACTTCTGGTTGGAGTTCTCATCAATTGAAATTCACATTCTGCTGCTGAAGATCGTGCAGCCTAAAGATAATTGAGATTGCTGAGGACGGTACCACTTAAAAACCATGAAGATGGTATTAGACCTCAATTCATATGAACAGTTACAGTATGCTACAATGGCTAGGACTACAATTGCTATTATAGCCTTAGCATTGCTATTACCACAAACAGTTTTGCACTGAAGTCTCCATCAGTGAACAGTGGAGAAGTTCAACAAAACAGACTTCATGTAAAAACTGTAATGAATTTTCCTGGTTACACAACTGTACTATTTGACCATGTAATATTAGCACATTTATAGAAGGGAATTATTTATTATTGCACTCTCCGGTGTCACCCAGATGAGGATGGGTTCCTCTCAAGGTTTCTTCCTCATATCGTCTCAGTTTTTCCTTGCCACCATCCCCTGCAGCTTGCTCTTTAGCGACAAAATCATACATTTAAAATCTTTATCCTGAATTGATATATTTCTGTAAAGCTGCATTAGGACAATGTCCATTGTTAAAAGTGCTATACAGATATAACTGAATTGAATTAGTAATATTGTTCAATTTGGGATGCAGGGTGTAATTACGGTTTATCAACTTACCTATTCCATGATCCAAAACTGACAAAAAGGCATGCCTTCAATGTTCTGTGGACAAATTATGTGCAATGTCACATGTCAATGTCAATGGCGATGTACTTTAAGACAATTTGTGTCCTCTGTTTACGTGTATCTGTGTATCTGTGTTACATCAGTCATTGATGGCATAAAATACATCAGCGAATCCTAAATTTCATTGAAATGTGTCAAATTGATATAGATCCAGTATTTCGTACCAGTAATGGCCTCAATAGTGATACTTGGTATTGATTTAGATCTTACATAGTTTAATTCTTAGCCTTTTTGTCCATTTGCTCTTGAAGAACAGGATGATTGTTCCAAATATTTGTGGTACAGGAAAATCAATTAGTGTTTTCTCCATGATTATTCTTTTTTAATTTTCTGGAAAATGTGTTCAAGGCTCATGTTCAGGTTATGTTTTATACATTATTGTTCCTGCAAAATCTGCTAATTTTACACCTTATGCATGGCTTTAAGGTTCTCTTAAAAATGTTTCAACAGGATTAGAAAATGTTTGCCATATTTTGAACATACCATTATCATAAAGAAGCAGTTATAGTAAGTGACCATGGAATGAATTCATCTGAAAAAATATATATATACAGGACTCACCTCAGCTTTATAGAACTGAATAGCTTGATAGTTTTCTGGATTGTAAAGACTAACATGTTTTTGTTGATCTATGTGTTGAAACAGGAGAAAAGAAGAATACAAGAGGACATTGCAAAGAAAAGGAGAGCGATTGAGGAAGAGAAATTAAAACTTCAGTATCTAAAGGTATATAGTGTCCTACACTTTCACATACTTGTATGACTTATTTGAGGTTCTGTAGTTTTAGGTCTTGACCTAGGTAAGGACTATAACAGAGAAATCTCTGTTGTCCAAATAGAAAAAAGCCCTGCGAGAACAATGGCTCATGGATGGCCTGAGCAGTCAGAATGAGCAGGAGGAAGAAGCCATGAAGGCACAGGCTCAAGAGGAGCAGCAGCAGGCCCTGCTCTTGCAACAACAAATCTACAGGTACTCCAAACAATAGAACTGCTTCAGTTTTGGGTGTCTATTTCTGTTATTTTGTTTATGATTTCATGTGTGGGTTTCATCATATGTAGTCATCAGCATTAACATAATTCAATTCAGTTTGATGTATATAGTGCTAAAGTAAAGGAAAAGTAAAGGCAGGTGTTCACTATGAGTATTTTGGAGTCCAGAGATGAGCACAGCGACAGCAATTTAGGTACAATTCTACAATTTACAAGTAAGATTATATACTAACCAAGGGTGAATCTTGAGTATAAACTGTTTTTGGTGTTCTTTAGTGTCCATGTGGAACCATCCACAGAAACTATTCACCAGTGCAGAGGCTCCAAGTAGAAGTAGTATGGGGGTGAATTGGGCAGGTCTGAATGGTGAGAGGAGCCACAACAGTAGCAGTGTGTCAGGATCGAGCATCTGCATCATGTCAGGCAGTAGGAGTACACATACAGCTCAGAGAGAGAGAGCAAGAGAGAGAGAACAGATTATTAGGTATACTCTAATCATACAGTGGTTTAAAAGAAGTCCAAATTCCCGGCCTGAGTGACTCCACATGCTGAAGTGTCCTTGGGCAAGACACTGAACCCCAAGTTGCTCCTGATGGCAAGTTAGCGCCTTGCATGGCAGCTCTGCTACCATTGGTGTGTGAATGGGTGAATGAGACAGAGTGTAAAGCACTTTGGATAAAAACGCTATATAAGTACACATTTACCATTTACATATTCTGTCTACTGACATCAGTTCCACATTACCTGATGGATGACAAATTTACAATACAATAAATTAAAACACATTAACAATTTCATCTCCACCTATTGATTATCTTAATAAAAAAATAAGCTGATGCAGTCTATAACCAGGTCACAGTCATCACAAATTATTTTGTCACATGGCTTGATTTCTTGTTTCTTCCTAAACAAAATGAGTATAAATAGAAAATACTTTAGTCTTGAGAATCTAGCTTAGTGAACTGTCAGGGCTCTGATCATTTAAAATTAAAAAAATAAAATAAAATAAAATAATAATAAAAAATATATTTTTTAATAATAATAATATTTGTTATTATTATTATTAATAATGTTTCTGACACTGAAGTTCAAAGTCATGCGCCCAATCACAGCATGGCAAAACAAGTTCTCTGTTTTGACTGTTTAACAAGTTCACTGTTTAACTATCTGTGACCAACAACCCGGAGGATTCGTTTTTTTTTTTATGGCAAATCATCCTAGGAAAGTTATTACAAAAGCTTTCTATTCACATAGAATTTGTGAGTGCTGGTCAGTTGTACATGCCAGGACTAATGGAGATTGAGTGTTATTGTTGCTGCTGTTTGCCCTATCTGTATTTGTAATTTCAACATTTACATTAACATGGAGGGTTTCCTAAATGTACTGTATGTTGGAAATTTGTCTGTTAATTACTTAGTTTTATATCTATACAGTAAATAATGCTGTCCTTTAGCATATTTTGAGTGGCTTAATAGTGCTAATGCTTGCTAGTAGTGAAACTGTGGTTAATACTTGATTAGCAAAATTAGCGAACACAAAGCTACAGTATTTACAGATGAGCCTGACATGAACAGATCAGTTATTTTGCTACATTTTGCTGCTTCTTTTTAGAGGGTTTTCCTTTTGTTTGCCATTTCACTCTCTGCTCCATCTAGCTCCGCATCCTCTGCATCCTCTGCATCCTCTGGCTTCCTCTCCATCCTCTCCACTTCCTCTCCATCCTCTCCACTTCCTCTCCATCCTCTCCGCTTCCTCTGCATCCTCTCCGCTTTCTCTCCATCCTCTCCACTTTCTCTCGAACCTCTCCACTTCCTCTCCATCCTCTCCGCTTCCGCTCCATCCTCTCTGCTGCCTCTCCACTTCCTCTCTATCCTCTCCACTTCCTCTCCATCATCTCTGCTTCCTCTCAATCCTCTCCGTTTCCCCCCATCCTCTCCACTTCCTCTCCATCCTCTCCGCTTCCTTTCCATTATTTCCGCTTCCTCTCCATCCTCTCCGCTTCCTCCATCCTCTCTGTTTCCTCTCACCGCATCCTCTCCCCTTTCTCTCTGTTTCCTCTCCACTTCCTTTCTGCTTCTCACTCTCACTCTGTGAAATGATGACTCTATTCCAAACCATTCTGTGGAGTTGAGGAGAATGGTAGTGTTGCAAGACAAAACTAGAAGGTTCATGGTTTATTATCAAATGCCGAATTTTCAAAGGATCACTTGAGGACATCGGACATGCAATAATATAAAATAATGATTAAATAAATAAACCAATAAAATAAATTAATTTTAAATATCAATAAATAACACAAAACAGCTGAGACAATAGGAAAGAACCATTAACATGCGGAGACATGCAGAGGTGCGGAGACAGGACAGAAACCAAAACAAAACACAAGTGTCGAAGGTAAACAAAGTCAAAGTCAACAACCCGAACCCGTGCTATGGGCTGCTGAGCACGCTGCTCGCTCCGGCATTCAGCACGAGGCGAAATTCGTGACATATTTAAACAAAAAACATATAAAGACAAGGTATTTGATGTTTTACCTAATCAACTGCATAGTTTTTTTTGAAGATAAATATTTATTTTGAAACTGATGCATGCAACACATTCCAAACAAGTCTGGATAGGAGCAATTTAGGACTAATACGATGTGACAAGTTGAAATAAGAAGGGGAAGTGAAACAGGTGAGGCAATTATCTAATCACAGTATATAAGGAGTTTCCAAAAAAGGCCTAGTTCTTCAAGAGCAAGGATAGGTCGAGGTTCGCCGATCTGCCAACAGATGCATCAGCGAATAATCCAACACATTGAGAACAACATTCCCCAAAGACAAATTGGTAGGATTTGGGGCATTTCACCTCCTACAGTGCACAATATAATTAAAATATTCAAGGTATCCTGTTAAATCTTGGTGTATAAACGGCAAGGCCAGAAACTGTCATAGATATCCTGACATGGGCTCGAGAATACTTTGGTAAACATTTGTAGATCAACACCATTTGCCGCTGCATCCACAGATGCAAGTTAAGGCTTTACTATGCAAAGAAGAAGACATACATCAACACTTACCAGAAGCGCCGCCAATTTCTCTGGGTTCTGTTTCATCTGAGATAGACAGTAGCACAGTGGAATCAGGTTTTGTGGTCCAATGAGTCAACATTTCATATAGTTTTTGGACAAAACGGACAAATAAGAAAAGGACTATCCAAGCTGTTATCAGCGTCAGGTCCAAAAGCCAGCATCTGTCATGGTATGGGGGCGTGTCAGTGCCTTGCACATCTGTGAGGGCATCATTAATGAACAAAGATATGTACACATTTTGGAGCAACATATGCTGCCATCCAGAGCAGGACAATGACAAACCACATTCTGCCCGATTTACAAGCGCATGGTTGCGTAAGCAGAGAGTGCAGGTACAAGCATGGCCTACCTGCAGTCCTGACCTGTCTCTGATTGATTGGCGCATTATGAAGCACAAAATAAGGCAACGAAGGCCCTGTACAGATGCACATCTGAGGAAATACATAATGGATGAATGGGGGAAAATTCTGATTGATAAACTTAACCAACTGGCATCTTCACTCAGCGCCCAAACACGTATTAAATTTTATTAAAAGAAAAGGTGATGAAACACAGTGGTGAACAGTCAACTATCCCAACTTTTTTGGAGTGTGTTGCAGTCATCAGATTTTAAATGAGTGTATATTTTCAAAAAGAAATTAAATTCACCAAGTAAAACATCAAATATTGTGTTAATAATCTGTTTTCAATATAGAACAGGGTGAATTGAATTTTCAAATGACTTGTTTTGTTTGGGTTTTTTTAGTTGTCTCAGAGGAAGTAATGCTGATGTGATAGGAGTGAATAGATAGCAGATAAAAACTAACACTAACATTGAGAGAAAGATTAGTAATAATAACAATGTGTATGTTATGGTTGAGGAAAGATTGTTCATTTATGTCATAAAATTATATTTAATGAAAAGTATTTATAATGTAAGTTTAGATTTTGATTGTTATTATTACAGCCCCAAATCCAAAAAAGTTGGGATGCTGTGTAAAAGTTTTTAATCAAAACAGAATGCAATGATTTGCAAATCTCATAGACCGATATGTTATTTACAATAGAACATAGAAAACATATCAAATGTTTAAACTGAGGAAAAAAGAAGGGGAAAAAAAAGATCATTTCGAATTTGGTGGCCACAACACGTCTCAAAAAAGTTGGGACAGGCACCAAAAGGCTGGAAAAATAAATGTTACTAAAGAGAAACAACTGGAGGTTAACTGGTAACAGGTCAGTAACATGATTGGGTTTAAAAAGAGAATCTTAGAAAGGGAGAGTCTCTCCGAAGTAAAGCTAGGCAGAGGTTCACCAGTCTCCAAAAAACCGCCATTACAATTTGTGGAACAATTTTAGAATAATGTTCTTCAGTGTAAAATTGTGAAGACTATGAATATAAATTGAATTTAGATGTTACTGCAGGATATAATTTCTGTACTGAACTGTCATCTTATTCTATTCTTTTTTCATCTGTTCTGCAGAATAGAGAATGAGATTGAGGATCTTGAAACAGAGGAGATGAATATCTCCACAAATGAAGAGCTCATTTTAAAGCGGCTGAAGGAGGTGGAGAGGACAGCTGAGGACATTATAAAGGTATTGCTTGGTTTAGTCATTTGCCCATGTTTGAAGGCTCTGAAGACTTATTGCAGCATTCTGGGTTAATATTTGCCAGCATCTGATGGGTCAATAGTGTAAGGAGTGCTTTAGTTTTGTTACGAAGCTATTATTCACAATCTCTTGGCTGTCAGGATGGACTGAAGACAGTATGGCGAACGGTGGATTAATCATGTTGTTTTGTTTGATATCTTCACATCATGTTGTGTTTTTATATCCACCAACTATATTTCTAAACAGGAAGTAAATGGCGATGTGCAAAGAGGTAAAAACAAGTTCCTTATTAGTTCTGGTTGTAAGAACTTAGAACATATTGCTACTTTACAGAAATATCTGATTAATACAAAAACATCAGATTTCTTATAGTAATATGTTATTCATTGTTTTTACAGAGATGATTCAATATATCCACTCTGCAATACCTGATATTCCTAAATCATATACCCCAACTCTTATGAGAAGAATCGACACTCCAGTAAAGGATTCTGGTATTGAATCAGAGAAAAGGGGTATGCTTTAACTTCTCTGCCTTATTGGAATAAAAATGATGGCCATTGAATCTATATCAGAACACAAAATAGCATATAGAAAACAATGAAAAAGAACTAAATACACAACAAATCAAGTTTTAGACAACTAGTATTATTTATTACAGTAAATTCTATTAATAATCGGCAATTAAATAAGGAAACCAACTGTTCCACCAAAGACCTCAATCTTTGTATTTACAGACTTGTTAACTGTCTGCTCTTAAATTCTAATGGGACATTTAGTGCTACATTAGCACTTCATTAAAAGCCAGTACACATGGAGAGTAAAGCCATTGAGCATATAGATAAATGACTTATAGAGCGTGCTAGCAGCAATTGGAAGACTAATATACACACTGTGCTAAAAGTATCTAATTAGCGTGATCCAGGTCTAGACCTTTAGTTCTAGCATTTCCAATATAAAAAAAGGACAAACATTTATACATTCCCTTAGTAATTTAAATTTAAATATAGTTTTAATTTGATTAGACTTATGTTAAGAATACAAAATCATTTTAGTCATTCAGTTATTGGCACTTGTATTCGGTTATACTCACTGTGTAGACTAAAGTAGTCTGTACATTAGTTGTAGAAACATTACAATACATTTTTTTAGAACAGTTTTAGTTAATGAATAAAATATTTCAGTATATATTCAGTATATTCCATCAAAATATTCTCAGTGTATCAGAACGCAAACTGCTCCACCATTGCTGTATTTGTTTCTCTTTCTTTGATATGTGTTGGCTAAATGAAAGGTGTGGGTTGGACGAAACCTGCCATCACAATGCCACTCTGACTGTCTTTTAATATGAATCTTTTCATATGGCAGTTAGATCTCTAATGACAGACAGTGGTGGCAAGGAAAACCTCCTTGGTCCCCTAAAGGTCATATAATATGATTTTGTTCATTTCCATATAGGCATATAGCAAAAAGTTAAACAGTTTTAAATGTGTTGAAAGGATATGGAATATTGGGTGTGATCATATTGTTAATTAGGAGTCCTGAGATGAGCATAGGATAGTCTTTATTTTAATTAGAAGTTGCAAGACTGCAGTATCCAGGTGAAACTCGTTGAATCAGAAAGGTGAGTATTGGGTATCAAGTGTTTTTTGGCGGAAAGTGCACATATTTTGGATATTCATACACTTTCTGGAGGCAGGAGGTGAATCACAAGTGCTGAAACCTCCAGAAACAGGATGAACAGAGCATAAGAAGAGCATCAGAATGAATCATGCACGTTAGGTGAGAGAGAGGGGCCACAGCAGGAAAATCAGGCACCGGCATCACATCAGGAGGCAGTAGAACACATGCAGCTTGGCAAATAGAAAGAACAGATATTAGGTACAGCCTTAAAAGATGTAGAGTGTGATAAGAGTTTGAGCAAGTACTCTAGCAGGTCTAGCTATGACACAATTAAAAACATGAGGGCATTCTATGGTGTGAGCATTACACCACTCCACTGTCAACAAACATGAGTGATCATGTGACAGACAAGGTGACAACATCAAAATATCCTAGTTTACTAAAACTCTCAATGCCCATGACATCCCCTCCCCAGTCTGCACCATTACCTAAAAGAAAACTATTTAACAACAATCCCTGACTAAATAGGCTTAAGCAAAGTAAACAATAGACTTAAAGATCCCAAACGCTAATTGGATCCACAGCTGGATGGTTTTTATGAAAGGAAAGGCAAATGTATTTATATAGCATAGTTCACAAGGCACAAAAAACCTGCAGGCTACTAGTTTGAAAAAGTCATTAACTAGTATTTGCCTAGAATGATGTTCAAAACCTAACTTAGCCTTTTTCCTCCAGCCATGTATGCTATGGAGATCAGTGTGGAAAAAGACCTGCGCACAGGCAAAAGTCAGGTTCTCACATCTGCCACAGTCACCCCACAGGAATTCCAGCAGAAAGGTATCAAAGTTTACGATGATGGCAGGAAGTCAGTCTACGCTGTACAGTCAGCTGGAAAGGAGTCTGAGGATGCACTTGATGAGTTGAGCCCTCTAGAAGTGGAGGAACTTCTAAGAAAAGCAACAGCAAAGAATGTCCCAATAGATTTGAAGTATCATGAGCCAGTTTTCTCCATCCCTTACAGCAGGTCTTCTATTCCTCAAAAAGTGGAGCGAGGGATGGTTAGTCCCGGTCCCAATGGGTTCCACATTCAGAGCAAGATTCCCATACCATTACAGCCTGACAATAAAACCTCTCAACATCAAGTAGATGCAAAAAGCATGCTTTCTTATACTCCAGATCATATAAATTTTTACATGAACAAGAATACTGAAAATAGACAAAAAGCTAATATTACCAAAAGCTGTGATGGTGCGCACACAAATAAAGCAGAGCTCATGCAAGTGCTTAAGGAACAGGAAAGGCTCATTCCAGTGTCTGATTCACCACGGAGATTTGAGAGGTACTCCACTTGTTCTCCAAGAGAAGATGCTTGCTTCCATGTAGAGAACTCTTTCCCATCTGAGATGGACTGCAGTCTGCCAGTCACTATGATATTTATGGGTTATCAGAATGCAGAGTCGAATGAGGCAAATGATGCAATCCAAGCTGAACTGGTGGTAATAGGCAATGATGAAGAAGAGAATGATGAGGAACCACCTCTCTCATACCATCCACAAGGCCACTACAGCAAGGTCTTCCAGCCCAAGAATGATAATCTTCATCGTTCAGAAGTCAAGCACAGTTTCTTCAAAAGGCACAGCCCTGGAGGACACCTAACGAAATACAGGACACAAAACACCTCAGGTATAATCAAACGGCAATGTGGCATCTAATCGCATGTTGATTCATCATATCTAACCCTTCTGTAATTGTATGTGTACAATTAGGATCAATATTATATTTGTACATGCCTGCTGAACTAACAATGCATGCCATAGTTTTGTAGTGGCCTAGGAGAATCCTTTGCCCTGTGAAATTTCAACATTTTCTTCTATATATAGTTCTGAAAATTACAAGGATTCCAGAACTGAAACGTTTCTCTTTTTCATGTATCTCAACCAGATACACGCAAAAGGAGCACCATGGACATTTTGACAGTTGGTACCTGATTAGTTAGGTTTCTATCCATTTTTGCTCCAATGTAAATATCCAAGAACTTGATCAAAGCCTGCCATTCATCATGTGAGGAAATATCACTTAGCCAGCAAGGTTTTCGACATCTTTAGACTGATTGTTTTTAACCGTTTGGTAAGCTGAGAAATCTATTTTGTTAATATATGTGTGAATTATGAACATGGTTTACATAGAGCATTGTATGTTTCAGTAGGTGTGCTATTCTAACTGTTATATTCAAATGTGTAATGGCTCCTGACAGAGAAGATTTGAGCTCCTCTCAGTGGACACGATTAGTATGTAATTGTCCTGTCAATATGTAAAAATGCTAGTGTATCACAAAATAAAGCAAATATTTCATCCACAAATGAAGAATGCAATCTCTGTATAAACAAGACCTCTGTGTGTTTGCAAATACTATTAAATAGTTATGGATTTGTTTATTTGTCTGTTTATTTTTCAGTAATATAACAATGAATGTCTTAGTTGTTTTTCCTAATAAATTCCCATTTTGAAAAATGCTTCACACATTATTTACCCTGATATAACTAACAATTTTTAAAAATGGAAGGACATGGAAATTTACTGATTCAATTCCATTTTTTTGTCATAATGCTTTTGAACATTTGTCTGTCTACTAGTATTTTGCAGTCCAAGCACTCCACTAATTTCTTGAGTCATGCAATGCATCTTTTGTTAATTTTCCCTCTCAAGGACATCCACAGGCCCAAGGTCAGATTGAACGTCTGTCTTTGTCCTGTGCAAAAGAGTAAAGCACAGTATTTCACAGTATTTCTGTGTCCTTTGCTGTCCATCATTCTTACTTGAAAAGCTTTTCCTTGGTCACTTTCAAGGCACAGTGGCTGTTCAAGAGACATTTCATAACAGCTGCTTGAAAGTCAGTTACATAAACTACAAAACTACACGTTAGTTTTATTAGAAATGTACCAGATTCCATATTGATATATGCTGTAGTTTTTACCCTGTCCCTTTTCTAACAGTAGAAAGACTTGTAAAATACTATCGGATTACTCTCCCTTTTTTGTCTTGACAATGAAACAACCTCAGCTAGGAAAATGTGAAGTTCCCGCACAGAATGATCCCAGCCTTCTATATATGATGAAGACATAATAAGAAATGATGGACACAAGATTTGGGTGTCCTCTACAATAGAACTGAGAATTAGTGAAATGTGTATGAAAAGAAAACTAATATTAAAATCATTCAGAAATATCAGAGCAGATGGGGAAATGTTTTTTATTATGCTAAAATCATTTCATTGTTATCATTATATAGAGAGTATATGAATAATATAATTTTAGGAGTATTTGAAATGCTCTGCAGCATTTTTGTAAAGTGCCTTATGCAAGTGAAAAAACACATTTCTATTTTTTTTTTTTTTTGCACTCGTACGAACATAAGCAACTATAATGTTGCGGAGGAATTACAGTTATCAGTTGTCTTTGTAAAAGTACTACATTTGTGTTTGAATTAAATAAAAATGGTATTGTAATGAGCAGATTTATGGTAGAATTAAGCTACTGTATTTTATCCACAGTATATCAACACTATCAGGACAATGTTTGCTATTTGTGAGCTCTGGGTTTAAGGCTGAATATTAGACCTTACATAACGTGTTGTTTCTACAGGGATTTGTTAGTGACAGATGTCAAATTTTGTTTAAACATTTGTATTTATTATAGATTCTCGGGATAGTCAAAATAGGAAACAATCCAAGAAAGAATCTTCCATAGAGTAAATATGAAGCTATTTATTTTATTTCAAGATCATTATCCAATGCCCACACTGGCATTAAACAGAATGTGCAAAACACATCAACGAACCTCAAGTGCACAGTAAAACAAAACACTACAATACATTTGGAAACATTCATTTGCTGCCCTGTTTTTGGTTTTGTTGTGAGTTCTGCTGTGTTTCTGCTTTTGTTGTTGTGTTGTCTGTAACTCCTTGATGAACTTTAAAAAAAAATAATATATATATTCTTTTACAGTAATTATAGTACATTTTACAGCAAATAAATAAAGTCTTGAGAAGTGAACGAGAATGCTTTCAATAGCCTAAAATATTTTTAGACTGTGTGTGATGATGTATGAAGCGGAAACGTATTTCATCATTTTGATTTCATCAGTTTGACTTTGTTTGGTTAATATTATTTTAGGCAGACTATTTGTGCATCCCAGTCTGGAAGCTACTACATGTGAAAATGCACTGTCTGGCTCATTTCGTTATAATTTTAGCAAAGTCATTAGCATTACCTTTTCTCGTTATAATTCTTATTTGTTTGGAGCGCCTGGAATATTAATAACTGAATTAGGGAAAAGGTAAAGTGTTAACAATAGTTAACAATCAGTTGTCAATCCTATCCACTAAGAGTCAGTTGTGCCTGCGTGTCTGTGGCTACGGGTTTCCATTCCAAGACCATAAGCATTCGACTAAACAAGGGTCAAGTATAAGAATAAGAATAAGACTCCTATGGCTTCTATTTGACTGGAATGAAAAACTGTACCAATGTCGATCCTTTGTGAATAAAATCCCAAAAATCCAGATTTCAACTATATCAAATAAGAAATGCTAAGATGGTTTAATCAAGACATTTCCTGTTTCTAACTAACAGCCTGTGTGTTGCTGAGTGTGTGTTACAAACAGGAAGAAATCAGAATCTCACAGATCAAATTATTGCTTGTGAATGACAGTTGGAGCTAAATATCTGCAGTCTTGCTGACAGTTTCTGAGATCTCCTGTGAGAGTGTTAGTGTGCATGTATTTGGGTGAGTGTGTGAGCATGTAACGAAGCGGCATAGACAAACTGCTCAGCTATTGGCTGCTTCTCACACATTCAGTGCGAGCCGCGTCTCTGTGGCTACAGGGAAGCGCATCAGCTCAGCACTCTCCACTCTGCTGCTGCCACAGAGCAAGGTAGGACAGCTATGGCCACACTCACAGCCAACTTCACACTCATTCGCTTCACATTACCACGACAGCTAGCTAATCAAGTGACCTGTGTGATGTATAGACAAGGTGATGAGCTTTTGAGCTTTGCAGTGCTATTTCTAGGCAACCCTGTGGGGAGAGACTACAGGGTTATTATGGGCTATCAAACCACCAAGTAATAAAGAGATTTTGAATTTTAGCTGACGGTATTGTTAATAGGGGCAAGTTTATATAATTGCATACTTGCATATGGATTGCATGCGTGGCTCTGAAACGTTGCTTATATTTCTGTGAATTTGACTCCCTCTACATCCCTCTCACCCCCCACCCTTTTTTTTTGCTGCACTTTTATCAGGCATGATAAGCAGATTTGTTGTAATTTTACCTATAAGTCTTTTGGAGAAATTCATTTTTAAAACATATTTTTAATCATTGGAACATTTATACAATTCATATTGGGTTTTTTTAAATGTTACATTCTGGACACACAAAAGAAGTAACTATTTTTCATTTGGTATTTTCATACATCTGCTTCATCATTTTGGAAAAGCTCAATTTTGTATAACTGTATTTGGATTCCAGCACAGATTTTTCTGCACCCATCAGCATAATTACCAATAGAGTGCCATTTGCAAAGGTGCATATTGTGTTGGAAAAAAACTATTTTATTGAAAACTTTGTAAAGGTGAATGGTTCATTTCTTAAATATACTGTACATATGTGAAAATGTCAAAGTGCGGATTTGAAATGCTGGTAGAAGCTAACATGCAAATCCCAGCCATCAGCATATCTGTGCAGCGTATGTATGGGAGAGAAATCAGAGAAGTCAAAGTGGATGGGAAGTCATTGGAACTGATTGCTGATGAGGAGTTTCTGCTGCTCTATGCTCTCTCGTTTAAAAAAAAAAAGGCAAAGAGCAGGAGTCTCGGCTTTCGAGCCTCCACAGGAATGAGAAATATTTTACACTCACAGCACTAGATGTCGGCCATCTTAACAGATGAAGCTGAAATCATAAATCACAGCTAGACTGAAAAACGTTTTATTATTTTCATTGATCAGTAACATAAAATGCTGCATATTGTTACATATAAAGATAGAAAAAGTTCATAGGGTTCAAGTTTGAGCACATTTACATGCCTATTCTTTTTGACTGTTCTCTTTTGAAACTTTGTAACATGTCTTCCTGCTGTGCGATGACAGATGGAAACTAATCAAGCTGTCTCTTAAGGCTGTGAGCTTTTCAGAAAAGTGGCTGGCTGGAGGTCTGAATGGCCAGCCCACGCACTGCAGAGTCTCTTTCACTTCAGCTCTGCTTATGATTCACAAGTTATTGTGCTTCAGAGAGCAAAATGTCCTTGAAATGAAAAAAGGTAATTAACACACCTTCAGGACTCTCAGTGAAGCAGGCAAAGTCTGAAGGTTCCGTGCGATTGTTTGAACCGTGAATCTCTATATTGGAAGATGGACTGACAGAAAAGACAATCCGTAAAATGTAACCTTTATCTCACCACTGGCCACAAGTGTACACACGAGGACCAGATTAAAAGAGCTTACAAATCATGCTGCTCAATCAATTATTGACCACATGGCTCAATATGGAAAGTTTGGAGTGAAAGAATTTGCCTAGAGCAACAGGCATCACAGACAAAAGCATACATATAATGTCAGATCAGCCAATAACTCCCTGTTATCCTGAGCTGTTCACTTGCTCAACACTAGCTCAAAGGTTCATGTATTTATCCTGAAATGAAAATCAGAGCACATGTAGATTCTGAAGGGAGAATGGTTTACTTAGCAACAGGATAGATACGAGTGCCTGCTGGCAGTTCTGCCTAGAGATCATGGCAGGTGTTTGGCTTCGGTGATACCTCGGTTTCTTAGTGTCCCTCTTCAGTCCTAATGTCACTGAATTATTTATTGCATACTGATTATTATGACACAAGTGCTGAGACTAGGAGGCTGTGAGCATGGACGTTTACTCACCAGCTGAGCTGTTATACCTTCTGGGCTGTTGCCATGGTACTCAACACTTTTCCCTGTCTGTTGTTTTCATTGCGTTTTATGCTTTTTGTAGGCCGTTTATTATTATTATTATTATTATTATTATTATTATTATTATTATTATTATTATATCTGAATTCTTGAGCTTAAGAGAAGTATTCTTGAGAGATACACTGTCATGGAAAGGTAATATCTGAGAGCAAAGATTATAGATAAGAGCAACGATTATAGATTATTAAACCGTGTCTGAGGCACAACATGACCAAGTTTAACTATTGGGTAAACCAACTTTTTTTTTTGGCTTGTGATGGTGCAACACTGAAATGTTAGTGAACCATGTTCCCCAAGAGCCAATGAAATTTGAGTGTATTCTATAGTAAATCTGTGCTTTGTATCCAGTTGCTATTGTGTGAAAGAGTTTTAGAGGTAGTCTGCACATTACATTCAAACTTGGCAAGGGGCATTGGTGAGCTCACTTTTAACTTTGTCTGCTAGTATTTAAACTACATTGTCATTATCAAACACCCAATCGGTAGAGGCAATTGTGCTAAATAATCACTTGACATGCAGTTTTTAGTTGGTGATTCAAGTCCTCTAAATGTGAATATGGAAAAAAATAATAATAAATACAGGAAATGTATTAAGATCTGCAGTGGCTAATCCAGCTTAGCTGAGCTCTGCATAAATCTCTCTGTGTTAGAACAAGATAGGGACATTTCCTCATGGGGTTCTGCTCCGCTTCATTCACTTCTTCTCTTCAGCTTAATGGAGGCCAAGGCTAATAGGATGTAAGGACCCTGGTGCATCATATGTGGGCGAAGAACCCATTCTGTGGTCTTACATAATGGAAGCATTTAATTCCATCAGGCTTCTGCTTTTCATTGCTCAAAGACACTCAATGCGTGAAATGATTCACTGCAATAGTAAACAAATTTTTTTACTTTCCTGTTCTATATTGTCTGAAATCCATTATTTGAAGGGCTTTAGACAAAGCGGCATGTTGTTTACAGCTGTAGTGGATTATTTCACGTGAACAACTGTTCATACAGTTTTAACAGGGAAAGAGGTGAATGTTTGAATTAAATGTATTTGCTTGAAAGGGTTATTTGTGTTTTAATCAGGGAAAAAAAATTATCTGTGGTTTCAAGACATGACCATTCTGTCAAGACATGACGTTTGGTCATGACACCAACCAGGTAAGGTATCCATAAATATCCCTCTATGGCATGAATTTGTATTTTTAGGGAAGAAATATTTCACCCCACTTTTTGGGAGATTAGGGATCGATGATAATATATCAATCATATATTATGATATTGGTTTGTTGTCTCAGGGCAACAATGTGCTTCAAGGGTAATAAAGCGCCAAGGTTTTCTATAGTTAATATAATAAGTATAATAAGCAGAAAACAAGCAATATATGCATTATAAAACATCCATCCATCCACAAATCCACATTTCTGGCACATAATCAGCCATAATCATCCAGTAGCCTGTGGCATCCAGGCACACATCAGGGACTGGAATAGGTGCAGCAGGTCATTTTCTCTTCTCCTCCTCATACTCATCAGCAGTTGTGGAACTGGGACAACTTCTCGTGCTCCAGACTTTTTCCACTTTTGCAAAGGCCTTCAGTGATGTATGCTTTGAAAGTATACAGCCTCATTTGTTCCTTCTTTCTCATACCAGTGCTGTCACAATCTATTCTACAGCAAAGTAGTCATAATGGTCATATCCAGGAAGTGGAACCCCAGCCGATGTTTGATCTGAATTTGCTCTGGCATAGTGCAATCAGCAAGTCAAGTAGATCTATCCCACCCAGATTCTTGTTATATTCTTTCACCACAGCAGTGCAGGAGTCATTGGTGATCATCTTTTGTTTGCCATCTCACCTGTCAACCTTGATGACTGTGTGTGCTCCAATGTAATCACACGGAAGAGCAATTGACTGGTTATCATGCCACTTAAAAACATGCAAGGTGGTTTCTCTAACCATGCCCATCTTCTGTTCAAAGATCCACAACCTGTTCTCTTCAGCTCAGCATCACACATCAAGTTGACACCTGGTAGTCTGTTTCCACGAACAGTACCAGTGCAGTGAGTTCCCTGCTGAGCCAGTGTGAGCACAAGCGGGACTCTCGTGATTCTCCCAATTGTCGAAGAAGAGCTTATAGTTCTCATGCTTCAGTATAAGCTGGGACAGGCGGAGGACAACATTACCACTTGCTCCCACATCTGATAGCTCAGTTCTTTGAAGGCTGCCTTACCATTCTGGGTAAACAGTGAAGTTGGCATTGTGGGAACGTGTTCTTCACTGGGGTACGCATGGAACATCATCTTCTGGTATGTCAACAACATCTTCAGGCTCATTATCAACAGACAGGCCATCTGCAGGAAGCATAATATTAGAATGGTATACAGTGAGGGGAAAAAAGTATTTGATCCCCTGCTGATTTTGTACGTTTGCCCGTTTAGAGAAACAGAATAACAACAAGAAAATCCAGAAAAACATATGTCCAAAATTTTATTAATTGATTTGCATTTTAATGAGGGAAATAAGTATTTGACCCCCTCTCAAACAGAAAGATTTCTGGCTCCCAGGTGTCTTTTATACAGGTAACGAACTGAGATTAGGAGCACACTCTTAAAGGGAGTGCTCCTAATCTCAGTTTGTTACCTGTATAAAAGACACCTGTCCACAGAAGCAATCAATCAATCAGATTCCAAACTATCCACCATGGCCAAGACCAAAGAGCTCTCCAAGGATGTCAGGGACAAGATTGTAGACCTACACAAGTCTGGAATGGGCTACATCACCATTGCCAAGCAGCTTGGTGAGAAGGTGACAACAGTTGGTGCGATTATTCACAAATGGAAGAAACACAAAAGAACTGTCATCAACTCAACTCGCCGTGTTTGGAGGAGGAGGAATGATGCCTATGACCCCAAGAACACCACATGGAGGTGGAAACATTATGCTTTGGGGGTGTTTTTCTGCTAAGGGGGCAGGACAACTTCACCGCATCAAAGGAACGATGGACGGGGCCATGTACCTTCATATCTTGGGTGAAAACCTCCTTCCCTCAGCCAGGGCATTGAAAATGGGTCGTGGATGGGAATTCCAGCATGACAATGACCCAAAACACACGGCCAAGGTAACAAAGGAGTGGCTCAAGAAGAAGCACATTAAGGTCCTGGAGTGGCCTAGCCAGACTCCAGACCTTAATCCAATAGAAAATATGTGGAGGGAGCTGAAGGTTCGAGTTGCCAAACGTCAGTGACTTGGAGAAGATCTGCAAAGAGGAGTGGGACAAAATCCCTCTTGAGATGTGTGCAAACCTGGTGGCCAACTACAAGAAACGTCTGACCTCTGTGATTGCAAACAAAGGTTTTGCCACCAAGTACTAAGTCATGTTTTGCAGAGGGGTCAAATACATATTTCCCTCATTAAAATGCAAATCAATTTATAACATGCATTTTTTCTGGATTTTTTGTTGTTATTCTGTCTCTCACTGTTCAAATAAATCCATCCATCCATCTTCTACCACTTATTCCTTCTTCAGGGTCGCAGGGAACCTGGAGCCTATCCCAGGGGGCATCGGGCACAAGGCGGGGTACACCCTGGACAGGGTGCCAGTCCATCACAGGGCACAATCACATACACACTTACACACCCATTCATACACTACGGACAATTTAGACATGCCAATCAACCTACCATGCATGTCTTTGGACTGGGGGAGGAAACCGGATAACCCGGGGGAAACCCCCGCAGCATTGGGAGAACATGCACACACATGGCTCCGGCGGGAATCGAACTGGAGGTGTGAGGCGAACGTGCTAACCACTAAGCCACCGTGCACCCTTATAAATAAATCTATAGACTGATCATTACTTTGTCAGTGGGCAAACGTACAAAATCAGCAGGGGAACAAATACTTTTTTCCCCTCACTGTACATCACTCTTTATCCACCCACACACCCGCAAACATAAGATATAACGACACATTACTCTACTGACTAACCCGTGACCTCCTAACTGCCTCTCAAACCTGATTCTGGTGTCCACTCTTCCTCACTGTCACTCTCGTCAAGTTCACTGTCCTCACTGTCACTCTTTTAAGGAATGAGTCTAACTGTCCAATCATGGGCCTTAAAATGTTACTGTGTCCATTTCCTGTGAGTATTAGTGAGTAGATAGTAAACAAAACCATCGATTATGGTCATAAATATGCATCCTAACACATGTCCATGCTTTAGCATGATATTGCCCTAACAAATGTAGTATAACTGCACAATGTTGCTCTGAGACAACAAATGGAAAAACACAGAATTAGTATATACAATGCCCTTCAATAATATTGACAGCCTTGTAAATATGAGCAAAAAGAAAAAAAAAGAAGGCTGTGAAAATTTGTCTTTATTGTTTAATCTTTTGATCTTTTGGGTCAATAAATTCACAAAAATACTCTGCTTTCATGGATATCAAACAAATGCCAAGATAACAGCTCTAAGTCTTCTCCTATAATGCCTGATGAGGTTGGTGAATACATGGCAAGGGATCTGAGACCATTCCTCCATACAGAATCTCTCCAGATCCTTCAAATTTTGAGGTCCACGCTGGTGGACTCTCCTCTTCAGTTCTCCCCACAGGATTTCATTGGGTATCTAGTCAGGGAACTGGGATGGCCATGGCAGGCCCTTGATTTTGTGGTCAGTAAACCATTTTTGTGTTGATTTTGATGTATCTTTTGGATCATTGTCCTGCTGGAAAATCCAACCACGAAAAATTTTTATCTTTCTGGCAGATTCAGTTAGGTTTCGTTTTAATATCTGTTGATTATTTGATAGTCCATTTGAGTCCATGATGCCATGCATCTGTCACGGGACCTGATGCGATGTGAAGGAAGCAAGCAGGATGCAATCGCAGTTGAACGGTTACTTTTATTTACAGTGGTGAACGCAAACCAAAATACGATAAACAAACACCCTGAGCTAAGCTATGCTCACTTGGTTACGGCTAGCGCTAATGCTACGGCTAAGGCATAAACATAACCTGACACGGCGACTCCCGATAGTCGCCCTCTAGCTTTATATGGCACACATTCCTTCATACATACACACGTCACTATGTCCATATGTCAATCTGTAGATCTGATGAACCCCACCGTCGGGAACACGTCTCATGGTATATATAGATATCCCAGTCCTTAGCGCCGCAACCGCTCACAGCTGCGGGCAATTCCTGGACACACGTGATCCAATGACCTATGAACCGACGGGTCGAAGACATGACGTCACCATAGAAGAAGCAAGCGCATGTGTACTGCTTCACGGGGGAATTGTGACATTATCCTAACAAAATGTCCAGAGCCACCACCATATTTAACCGTGGGCATGAGGTACTTTTCCATATGTTTACCCCTCTGTGTGCTTTATAACCACCTCTGGTGTTTATTGGCAAAAAGTTATATTTTGGTTTCATCTGACCATAGAACCCGATCCCATTTGAAGTTCCAGTAGTGTCTGGCAAACTGAAGATGCTTGAGTTTGTTTTTGGATGAGAGTAGAGGCTTTTTTCTTGAAACCCTTCCAAACAACTTGTGGTGATGTAGGTGACTTCGGATTGTAGTTTTTGAGAATTTCTGATCCCAAGACGCAACTAACTTCTGCAATTCTCCAGCTGTGATCCTTGGAGATTTTTTGGCCACTCGAACCATCCTCTTCCAGGTTGATTCATAACATTTCCAGTTGACTGTAACTTAATTATTGCCCTGATGGTGGAAATGGGCATTTTCAGTGTTTGTGCTATTTTCTTATAGCCACTTCCCATTTTGTGAAGTTCAACAACCTTTTGCCGCATATCACAGCTACATTCCTTGGTCTTACCAGTTGTTATGAATGACTAAGACAATTTGGCCCATGTGTTACCTCATATTTATACCCCTCTGAAACAGGAAGTCAAGGTTGTTCCTAGTCACCCAGGTGTAATAAAAATTTTAAATATCAAATATCTTTTTCTCATAAGAATTCATGGGTGTGCCAATAATTGTTGCACATCTATATTTAACAAAGATATTGTTTTGATAAACCTGTGTTTTATTTGCTATTGCTTGATATCCACAAGAGCAGAATATTTTTGTTTTGTTTTTTAACAAAGGGTTAAACAATAAAGACACTTTTTCCACAGCCTTCTTTGCTCATATTTATCAAGGGTGCCAATATTATTAGAGGGTACTGTAAATGAAAACACAATATATCTTTAAATAATCAAATATACTTTTTACATATTTATGCACATGCAAACATTTTTTCTATAAACTTATTTAAATTTATACATGTTAAAAAGTGATATTTATCTTACCATATGCTGGCACTGTGTCTCATGCAGCTATGGCTCCTGAAAGGACTACTCCACCCCCAGATAAAAAGCCAAACCCACTTCAGAGACTTGACATCTGATGTTATCATTTTGACAAAAAGAAAAATAAATTAATGAGGTGATGTAATTACCAAAAAGGTGTTTTGTTGCCTGAGGGCAACACCATGTCATAGAGGGATATGCTATAAGCATACAAGCATAAATAAGCAAAAAGCATGCTAGCATCTAACACATTTTGCCCCATGAAATATTACTGACATAAATCAAATGCAATTGCTCATGTTAATGAATTGTGTTCATGTCAATAAGTACATAGGTACCTTAGAGCTAGGTTCAGTCATATAACACAAATATGTGTTGTCTGTAACACAACAAAACACTTTCCAAACATTGTGCTAAAATAATTCTGTGTGCCTAATACTCATCATCTACCTGTCTGCCTGATAAAACCTGTGTAACCACTAAGACTAATGATCAAATATCATTATAACGCCATGCTATTATAATTGAAGGCTTCCTGATTTGGGATTTACCATGTGACCATTTGTATATCCATTTATGGGTATTGCTACTTAAAATAAATAAATAAATAATATATATATATATATATATATATATATATATATATATATATATATATATATATATATATATATATATATGTGTGTGTGTGTGTTTTTTCTTTTCGTTTCCCCTTGTAGGGAGCTGCAAGTGGGAATCCAGAATCTTGTGGCACAAACGTGAATGAAGGTTTCTTCCCCATTGAGATTCAGACACAAACAGAACTTAAGACCCTCTTCAAGACAGTCACCATGGAGACAAGTGAGCAATCCAACACAGGAAACATACCAGACTATGAGATGGAAGTCCAGGAGATCAAATTAATTGAGAACAAGGACACAACTGCTGAAGATGAACAGATTTTCAATGATGATGTTCTATTTGAATCCCTGAATGCCAAAGTAGCTGATGCCATTTTAGCAGACTTGCCTCCTACAGTGACAAATGGTGATGAATTTGAAGATGTGCCCGCCGCTAAAGAAGCTTTAGTATTGGATGACACAAATGGTGAGCTTAATCGCAATGAATCTATTACCTCGTCTGTGTCTGATACACCATCTAGTGCTGAGAGTATGTATGAGAATGAGGCCATGCAAAAAAGGCAGGATTCCGTGAAAGAGGAACTGTTGAAAAATATTGTGCCTGTAATAGAGGATGCTGAAGATGTAGATATACTAGATACATTAAAAGCAGAATTCCATGAGGATATCTTAGATGGCTTAGGCTGTGAGGTAGATGAATCCATGTTGGAATCATTCATCCGAGAGGATGTTATGTCAGACATCTCAAATGAGTCTGGTCAAAATCCTGAAGATTTGGATGAATGTCTATTGGTAGAAATTGCTGCAGCATCATCTGACAGTGAGACTGATGAGAAATGGAGAACGATATTTTCTTCCTCAATTAATAAGGAGGATGATGACTCCTATCTTGACAGCCTTCAGCTAAGTGCACAAGAGCTCTTCATTCAAAAACCTGAAGTCAAAACTGGTGAAAACCAGTCAAAATCAGATGCACTGAAAGAGACTGAACAGGATGTGCCTGAGGAGGATTCTGTGCTGGAGCAACCTGCAAGTACTCCAACTTATGTGCAGCCTACACAAGAGATCTCTTATAATCTTTCAACGCTATTCCATGGCTTGTCCAAAATATCTGAGGATGAAGAGGAGCTTGGGAAGGGTTCTGCAAACCATAAAGACTTTTCATCTACTTGTGTCAAGTCAGACTCAGACAAGAAAATGCCAAAAGATTACTGTGTGATTCAAGAGATGAAGAGTGAAAATGTCAGTACAGAGCATGTGGATTTCAGAGTTGCACGCAAACAGTGGCTGCAGATGGAGGAGCAAACAAAGAACCTCACACACCAGCCAGTTATCAGGGCTGGGACCTGCCAGGGCAATCACAGCTTTATGTACACACCAGTGCGCAACATTGACAGGCAGAAGAAGGATGCTGAATTAGAGAATTTGGCACTTGGCAGAGACTACCAATATACCCAGTTTAGCCCCTGCTCAGAAGATTCAGGAGTAGATGACTCTAGTTTCAGGTCACCATTTGATGACCCAGAGACCCCAGTAGAAAAAGAAATTCGCTCTGCCATGGAGAAAGAGGAGATCCAGAGACGTGAAAGAGGAATGTCCAAATCATACTCAAGTGATTCTGTGCCAGGAAAGGGAAAACCAGTCATCTTGAACCCTGGGAAATTATGTCAAGACGTTGACGAGAAGAGAAAGATGCTTGAGCATCAGGAAGACGACTGCAGATTATCTCCCAGCACCCAGATGCCATCGTTCATCATAACATCCTCCCCAACACGATCACAGAAGCATGAAATGGCAGCCAACAATGTCATTATCCTCGAACCTGAATCTTGCCATCAAAGCCCACGTCATGCTGGAAAGTTGGTGACATCTAAATCTGCTGATTGGAGGTCAGAGGAAAACCCCAGCGTAATTATACTGGAAACATCAAACCTAATTATTCGAAGTGCATCAGAGTTAAACCTGAACTCTGTCTCTGTGGTACCTGAAGAGAAAACCTTTCTTAACAACCCATTTTTCAAGCTGCGCTCCCGGAGCACCCTCTCTTTGGTTGATGAAGAGATTAAGATGGTAAAACAACGAGAGGAAGAACTGAAAAGAGAAAGAGCAACTATTTACTCTAAAGATAATTTCCTGGCTTCTCCCAATCTCTTGGACAGCCCATATGACAAACAAGGTTTGTGTATTTTCATACTGAGAACTTTGATTTATATGAACTCTAATTTAATTGAGAAATCCTTAAAGATTCTTGATCTTGTTGGCAAATATGCATTATGCCTTTTTTACATGTAGAAAAATGCACCTTATAAAGTCATTAATTGTTTACTGATTTTCAGATGATATCCCAATCAAATGTAAATCATCCCCTTCATCCCCTATGAAGACATGTAAGATGGATCGGTCAACCTTATCCTGTGATCACAGAGTGAGTTCCTATTTCATCTCAATTTTATTAATGCAGAGTTTATACACCATATGCTCAAAAGTTTGTGGATACCTGACCATCACACCCATATATGGGCCTTCATCAAACTGTTGCCACAGTTTGAAGAACACACTTGTATAGAATATCTTTGTTTGCTGTAGCATTACAAGTTTCTTTCACTCGACCTAAGGAGCCCAAAAATGTTCCAGCATCACAATGCCTATGTGCACAAAATGAGGTCCATGAAGATCGATGTGGAAGAACTCAAGTGGCCTGCACATAGCCCTGACCTCAACCCCACTAAACACCTTCGGGATGAACTGGAACACCATTTGCACCCCAAACCTCCTCACCCAATATCAGTGCCTGACCTCATTAATGCTCTTATTGTTGAGTGGGAAAATCCTCACAGCCACACTCTAAAATCTAGTGGAAAGCCTTCCCAGAAGATTGGAGGTTATTATAACAGCAAAGGGGGACTAAATCTGGAACAGGATGATCAGAAAGCACATGGTGTGATGGTTAGGTGGACCTTATAGTGTATATTGAGTGGTTGTTGTTTTGCTTATATAAAATATGCATACTGGAAATTTAGCTTGTCAAGCTTACTTATATACTTTAAAGCTTACAATATACTTTAACCATTTGCTTCCATAGTTTCCTGAGGCCTATTCTGGCGGTCGCCGCAAGAGTGCCATGGCCCTGCGGTGGGAGGCAGGGGAGTTTGCAAATCAGTAGATAGGAACAGGCTACATATCAATCAGTAATTATCCTTGTTCTTTGTAAGAAACTTCAAGCAGTGCTACAGACTGACACTGATTTCATCATAAGCACATGCTGTTGCTTGTGTGATATTTGCAGCTTTTCATTTATGTTCTGTCATAGGCAGGAGATCTGAGGGCTGTCCAAGATGCCTGAATGTTAGCAGAATCTATTAATTGTTCAGTCTTGTCATAAATGTCCAGAAAGATTTGAATCATATTTTATTGTAATGTCTTAGTACAGAGTTCAGGAAAATGTGTCCTGTATTTTCATACTGTATTTTCTTGTAGGCAAGTAAGCAGATTTATCCCTATACTACACTAAAATATGTGAAACTACAGAGATTACTCGGGCTATTTCCGCCTTCATTCTGCACTGCAATGAAGCCAACCTAAGAGATTGCATTAGGGCACTGACTTCTGCCACCTTTTTAACTGAAAGTTAGTATTTGGTCCAATACAGGTACTCCACATATGGATATTGCCTTTTTATGACAAGATCTTTATCTTTTAATATAGTTATTACATAGATTGAAAATGAGGGACAGTCCCTTGGATATTAAACACTGACATTTAAATGCTTTACTGCGTAAATGGAGAATCTTAATGTAATGCTTTCCTATTTGTCTAAAAACATTTGTACGCTCATGTTTAGGTCTATAAGTATTATGGCTATAAGTATTGCTTGTATTCATGTATGCCATCATCAAGTACACATATGCATTGCTTTTTATCTGAGAAAAGGATGAAGAAAAAAAACAACACTTGAGTTGTTGAAATTTAAATGAGAATTGAAACAATGAATATATATGAGCATTGAAACAATAAAAATACACAAGAAAGAAAATATGACTTTTCTCTTACATGGATATCATTTTTTCTAAGGTAAAGAAATAAAAGATCTGACTAATAACCTTAATTATAATGTGAAGTCAGCCTGCCAATACAGTCACATTAATGAAATAACATGTCTCACTGATAGCTCCGTCAGAGAAGAGCTTAAGGAATTAGCAGAGCAGTAAACAAGGCATTCATCACAGCCAAAGCCATTAGGCAAATGGGTTCCTTTTAATTTGTACATACATTTACACCATCTGTGCATACACAAAATGAATGATATTATATATGATTTGTATACAAAATTGAAAAGACAGTCACAGCGCAAAAATGTCATATCAACTTAAGGCAGGTACTCTCAACCTTTTTTTGGCTTCTATACATGATCACAGTTTGTTCATCCAGTGGATTTTCGATTCTACGTTCTGAATCAGTTTGAATTTTAAACCTGAAAGTTTGGATTTTGGCCCATGCCAGAGCACACAAAGCTGCAGTAGGCTACAGACTGAAATATTGACCATGTGCTGTTTAGAATTTGGGCATACCCTGCAGAAAAAACAGCATGAATATAGGATTTTGTGTTTCTACCTAGAAACCATGACCATGCAACACGATATTGTGGTTCTTTTTTATTTTTAATAGCTGCCCTGCACATTGCCTGTGCAAAAGGCTACTTTAACATAATACCATGTTGGACAAGACAATTAATAGGAACTAAAAAATGAATGAAGGCTAATGAAAATTTTATAATAATCTGATAGCTTCCACTGTTTTTATTAAATATTCCACAGATAATTTGATATGCATAGAAATTCATTACAATCTTCTCTGACCCCAAATACATCTCAAAATTGAGAACCTGTGACTTAAGACATATATTATGCACGAGTTAGAGGTAACACAGTTTTCATTTCTGATATATCACAGTAATCTTGAACATTACATGCTTTGTTTTGATGCACTCATGTCAAATCAGAATTATAATCTGGTTTATTCTGCCATTTACTTTAAACAAACAAATGATTTTGGTAAAGTAGAATAAGAAACATAGTACATAGTAAAATGTAGCCTAGTCCAAATGTAATGGTTGTCAAATACCACAAAAACCTATTTAAAACTTGAGATTTCATAAAATCATAACAAGAAGGGCAAGTGCTGAACAACTCTCTGTGTTCATTCAGCAAACTCATCAACACACTTCTGCTTTAATGTTCTGCATACAGATCCATCAGAAATCATTCAAGCAACATCATTGACATTTTGAATACAAAGATTCAAGCACAAAAACTAAACAAATAATGTGACATCCTGTATCTTTGCCTCACGGCAATATCAGTTCAAACTCCTGTGTCATTTCTTTGGCACATAAACATCCAGTTTTTCTGGAAAATGGATTTCTTAAAACTATCTGCTGGAATGCTGCTTTAAAAGGGTTGATCAAGTTATCCAGTGTGCATCAACAACCTTCAATAAGGCATCTTCAGCTTCTCAAACAGTAGCCGAGTACAAAAGCAGCTATTAGTAAGACACATGGTTTGTTATCCTTCAACCTCATACCTCACTGATGGTGGCCAGAAGAAGAGCCAGAAATACAAGGTTTCCACACAGGTAGACGGCCAAAACAATTGTTTTAAAAGAAGATCCCTAAAAAAAAAAGGCAGGTTAATTGTGGTGAAGAAAAATTCTTGACAAAACTATGTGTACCCAAGACGAAAAACTGGGCAAACTAAAAGGCAATGCAGAAAAAAAGCCTTTTCTTTCATCTAGAAAGATCAGACAATTATGAAACACTGTACAACTTTATTCCGGTCACACATTTTTCTTTTCACTGTCCATTTAAAATTCACACAAATTCAAATAATTTAATAGTTTATAAACACTAGCAGCACCCAGCTCTATGCATGGACATAAGTTCGGCTTTGATTACACGTAACAAACATGTAAATTAAGTTGCCTAAGGAGTGTCCCATTTACAATGCATTTAAACAGTTCATTTGGGATCTGCAATCATAATGAAATTATTCAGACTGGTGAAAATGTTTCATTTGGTGACAAACAAAATGTGTCAATAATTGTAAACACAGTACTGTGCAAAAGATTTAGGCATATGCAAAAAAATGCTGTAGATGCCTTCAAAAAATATATATATTTATTTAAATACTGTAAAGAGCAGTAAACAGTTGTAAATGAAACAAAGTCAATATCTGGTGTGACAAAAAAATTCTAATAAAACTAGTAGTCTCAGTTACAATTAGTGCAGTTTTTGAGCATCTTGCAGAACCAGCCACAGTTCTTCTGGAGACTTTGACTCACGGACTTGCTTCTTATTTTTGCAGCAAATACCAGCAGCCTTCGTTGTGTTTATTGTCTGAAAAGTGTCTCTTACATAATGTGCTGCTTTCTTTACTGACCTACAAACATTTTTCAGTAACATTTAATTTTGTGCTAGAAAACCAATGTTTGAGAATCTAAAATATTTTTAGTACTGACTCGATAATGTAAAAATCTATAATAAAGTTTTTAATAAAAATATAGCATGCCTAAAACTTTTGCACAGTACTGTATATACACAAACTTTTTGTTTTCTATTTTGTTAAAATAAATGTCTTTCAATTAAAGGTTAGATTCCGCTCATATTCTCAAATTAACTACAAAGTCATTTGTCACAACTTTATTTTGTATTTTGTGCTAATGCTAATAATTGCTAATATAATATAATAATAATAATAATATATGCTAATAATAATGATGCTAGAGATGACTACATTTATCCATTAAAAAAGTGTGTGTTCATCATCTAACCTTGCTCTCATTCTTGGACTGAACAAACAGAATCCCCTCTTTGTCTTCTGTTTGGAGGTTTTCTGTGTAGACTTGAAAGTTTCTGAAAAAATTTCCTAAAATAAAAAATAAGAACATTATGTGAGATTTAAAAAGTGTAAGATAAAAAAAAGAGACCGTACTCTACTTTGATAAGACTAACATTTTGTTACATCTTGTACAATAATTTGCAAACACAAAACATGTTCTGACCGGCTCTAACATTAATCATTAGTATTCAGAGCAACACAGCAATTTCTAACAACATACCCAAAAATCCTTTTATAATTTAATGCAATCTGACAGTTCAATTGATTTTCTTCCCACAAGCATAATAGCTTTAATCACCTCCACTGCCCAAATTATTTCTCTGTATGGCAATTAAGTTAATTCAAGAGGAAGCAGAGTGCTAAAGCACAAAGAAAACATTTTTGATTGTAAAAGTACACTGACCTATGGGATAAAGACCCCTCCTGTGCATCTCTAGTGCCAAGTCTGCCAACACAAACCAGACCACACAGCCAGCCAGGAGTCCTGTGGTCCAGGGGGCAGGTAGCGGCAGAGCCTGCTGATGGATGCCCAGGAAGATGGCCACAACTAAAACCAAGAGCAAAAACCCATGTTAATATGAATGTTTATTACATGTATGTCTTTTATATAGTGGTACAGTTCATTTGATTGTGGGTATTTTTGGGAAGTGGAAGAAAAATGAGCACAACTTAGTATACTTACCTTTCTTTACTTAAAACTCATTCAGTCATATTGCAATCATAAACCACACAATTTGGTTTAGAAAAACAACAGTAAATATATAGAATTGCCATTTGTGTCTATTAGGCCTGATGGAATGTAACAGGTTATGCTTCCACTGGGATTTAAAGAAATAAATAGTGAGAGATAAAGCCATAGTAATTTATGTAAATAGTTTGTCTTCAGCTACATAATTACTACTTATCACTTAATTTATCTGATATTCATTTTTTCTGTTTTAAATCTACAAATAGCAGCAGAGATTATGCTTACCAGCAAGCACCTGGGCTATAGTGCCTGTGCCCAAATGGACGCAGTTAAAAATATATCTCCTGAAAAGAGAAAAACAAATATAAAGCAAACCGTAAATGAAGAATGCACAATAACAGAGCATTCCGAATATGTCTTATATCTAAAATGTTGTTTGTTGAGTTGACACTTAGGGGTATATCTCCCTTGCTGTACAATCATTGATCAGTTTACCTGTTACTGACTACCCCAAATGTTACAGTGCTCAATGTCTGACCACTACTATAGAACCACTACTGACAAGATGGTTGCTCTGGGGCCAACACCTCAGTCCAAAATCTCCCACAGGTGTTCGGTTAGGTTGAGATCTGGTGACTATAAAGGCATAGCATATGATTTCATACTCATAAACTCATTCAGTAAGGCCTCTTTCCCTATGGATGTGGAAGAGAGCACTCCCATCAAGATGATAAAGGTGATCAGTCAAAATAATTTGTATTGATCTGCAGTGACCCTCTGCAGTGACAGCAAAATCTCACCATGCCACCGTTTTTTTTTCCCGGTCACCTGTCTGAACAAAATACACTATAGCTGTACTTGATAAAATAGCCAGTGGTTGTAGCTACATAATAAACTGGCAACCGATTATATAGGCACATATATATGCCAAAATACAGGATTTAGTAAGAGATAACCCTGTTTTACCTGGAGGAATCTGGAGCAGGTCTAAAGAGAGCCATGATGGGTTGGATAACAGCCAGAGTCATGACAGTACAGCCAAAGTAAGGGTGTGAGCCTGCACGCTTAGGGAAACACACACAAAGTGTTACCTTGGAGGATATGATTATGGCTAACCTTTTTACTCCCAGCCTCTGTGTCCACACAGTGGAGCTAGCACAGCTTTTAATGAATCACACACTTGACACACGCGTATGTAATGTTGCCAGGTGATTTGGAAAAGGATAGACAGCCTGCGCATTCATCATTAAAATGGTGAAATAATGACCTCTATTGGTGGCACTGTCGCCATGGCAGGTAATGAAATGTAACCCCAGTTTTCAGATGTTCATCATGCACACATGTACTTTCACCTACGGGCAATTTATAGTGGCCAATCTGCCTACCAGAATGTTTGTGGAAGGTGGGAAGAAACTGGAGAACCCAGAGGGAACCTGGGTTCCTGGGGAGAACATGCAAAACTCACAAACAGTAACTCGAGCTCAAGATCGAACCCTGGAACTGTGAGCCATCAACATTACTTTATTTTATGTTCTACATTCATTACTTTGAAAAATATTATATCTGAATATATCTAAAATCATTGATGAAAATTCCACTATGTGGTAATAATAATAATAATAATAATAATAATAATAATAAATAGTCTTACTGTACTAAATTTTTCAATGTATTCCCCCTAAATGTATTCCATATGGACAGACATGTGAGAGTGTGACACATCAGACATAATAAGCAGTCATATGGGTATACATTTGGTGGCTGAAGGAAAACGTGACACACAAATGAGTATTAGTCACACAGACTGTGTGTGTGGGTGTGTGTGTGTGTGTATTACCTTGCTCCAGCCGCTCCTGTATACAAAAGGCAATATGAAGCCAATGAATGTCAGAAGGACTGTGAGCAACATGAGACCTCTGTGAAACTGTAGATACAAGATGTCTTATTGTCAATACCTGTTATGAATAACAATAATTATCATGTTTTCATTTCAGATTTTCCTACCTGGAACCAGACTCTCTGTCCACAAACAGTTGTTTCAGGCCAGTCAGGTTTGAAGTATCTGGCTATAATTACTCCAGTGCTGACAGTCATCATCCAGCCAATGAGCATGAACGCGGCTATAAACACAGAAACATGATCAGATCGAATAACTTTGTAGTACTGATGGTTTGTACCAAACACTCTATTCACTCTCACCATGGAATTTGATGAGTAAAGGAGCACGAGAGCCAGTCAGATCCTTTGGAGGCCCAGTAATAACTACTTGCTTTGCTGAAATAAGGGGCTGTCGGTCATGCCTATGGATTCTCCCTACAGTGGACAGATGAAAGCAGAATCATTAAGCAAACACAATGAAATATTACCTGTGTACAACACGCTGTTTTTGAGAGTACGGTTTTCAAATAAGGAAAATAACAGTTGAGGTTTACCATTCTCTGCCCGACCATGAGCCATGAAGAGGTAGTACATCTCATCCAGGTTAAATCTGTCTTGATTAGGGGTGGGGATGTGTATGTTTCTGTGAAAGCTGCACTGGATGACCCCATCAGCCAGCCGCCATGCTGTCTCTCTCAAAACATTCTAGAGCAGCAAGAGGGCAAAGAGCAGAGAGAAGACCTTCTGATAACATATCAGGAATCTTACTTAAAGACAATCGTTTTAAAGGCTGATTTGAAGACTGAAGCATAACAGAGTGCTGAGCACTGCCATGTTTAAAGGAATATTTCAGGGGGAAATATACAAATATTTCTTCTTCTTTTTCCAAATGACTCAGTTTTTCTTCTCTACATATAATCTGGAGCTACTATTCCTGTTTTAGATAAGTAAGGAAATGTATGAGCATAGTTGCAAACATTTAGCATTAGGGATGGGCGATATGACAGTATGTCATTAATTTCGCTATAGATGAATTTCATGATACACTTTTGTGAGTATTATCAAGATTGTCAGGTTTTTCTAATTGTTGTTTACTGTAAGTGACAAGACTAGAGCTGCAACAACTAATCGATAAAATCGACAATAATTGATCATGAAAATCATTGTAAACGAATTTCATTATCGATTAGTTGGTCTGTGTGCAGCACGGGGTACATTTACTCACAATGTTACTTCTATTCCGAAAGCACGCTTCGGAGAGTAAAATATTAAAGTTGTGTCCCAACGTACTATACACTTACACTACGCAATATATACTCCACCGTCTAGTGCAGGGGTGGGCAATCTTATCCGGAAAGGGCCGGTGTGGGTGCAGGTTTTCATTCCAACTAAGCAGAAGCCACACCTGAATCTATTGAAAGCCAACAGGTGGAATCAGGTGTGCCTCCCGCTTGGTTAGAATGAAAACCTGCACCCACACTGGCCCTTTCTGGATAAGATTGCCCACCCCTGGTCTAGTCTATGAATTTTAGAAAGGTAATATCGTCTCAAATAGGACACTAGCGGGTTTTTACTAACCGGAAGTATAGTCGATGGCGCATGATGTCATACACACGTAATGTGCTGTCACTAGCATTAGCAGACACACAGAGTCACTGACAATAACTTTCTTCAGTTTACTGTCTATGTCAACGTTACTTTTATATAAAAAAAAGTAATGCATAAATTCTATTATATAATATAAACTGATATATTACTTTATATTATATGCACGTATTTATGCAGTTTTTTATTGATGCACAAAAAGCACTGAATTAAACTAGTCATAAATGAATAATATATATTCTGGTGTGTGTCTGTGTGTATTGGGTTCTTTTCAGTCAGATATAATTGGACAAACAGTTGTGTAAAGTTTTAGTCTGAAGTTTATATTTGTAACACTCAGTTTGTAGATTTTAGTATAAAAATAAAGAAAATATTGCACAGAATGCCACCCCCCCAATAAATTGAAAAACTTATCGGCCAACTGATCGATTATGAACATAATTGTTAGTTGAAACCCTAGACAGGACATTAAATCCTTTTTGTTCCTCATTAAATGCTTACATTTCTTGTACATTTTAAAGAAAAATGTTTCCACTGTTTTGTTGCTGCTCTAATAATCAAATCTTAGCAAATTAAAAATATTCTTAGACATTGTGCATCACAAAAACATTATCAAGCAATCGCGACATGTTTGCCATATCACCTACTATAAAATTGTCACATTCACTTTAAACTGCATCGAAATAAACTTGCCTATGTCTCTGCCACTGTATAATATAATCATTCCTTTAATCATGTATGCTCTATATGTGCCAGTGCCAATCTAAAATCGAGCTGAGGCAGATAGATGAGTACCTCTGAAGCCGTCACTGGATGTGTCCTTCCCTCAACATAAGCAGCAGTGATGTTGACGCTCTGTGTGTCACTGATGCACAAGTAGACATCATCATTCCCCTAAAAACAGGCATATGTACATTTACAGAACACATGTTCTCAACAACTAACCAATTGTGCTATACACAAGAACATGTTACACTACCATCCATTTATCTGTTGATAACGCGAAGGAGACGTAACCCACAGCCGGTCCACTGAGCTCAAACTGTACACCCTGCCCGACTTTTCTGAAGGACAGGAAGAAACAGAGTGCATCGTTCTCAGGATTGCAGCCTTCTGGGTCTCTCAGGCAAGTCTTGGTACTTCCACAGTGTTCTGAAGTGAACTGTGAGGGAGTCAGATGAGGAGCAAAGAAATATTTATTCGCCAGACAGGTACCTTGACCACATTCTTCATTATTAACAGGATTAGATTATGACTTACAGTCAAGATTACAATTGCTGTTGTTTAATGGAAAAGAGGAAATCTATTTTACTATTACTATTATTATTATTATTATTATTATTATTATTATTATTAACAAAAGCAGATAACATTACCACGCCCTGCTCAGAGGATATGAAATAGTGGGCAAAGTGTGAGCATACCAATATATACAGAGTACGTTTATCACACTCAGAAAAGAAGGTGAAGACTTTTAAACTGATTTTGCTTTTTCATCAGCATTATAATGTAAACATGCACATTTTTGACCACTGACATCTGTAAAAACCCAAGATATTAAATGTCATGTTGTGCTAAATTAAACAAGTCTTCATTTTTTTTCGGTGAGCTCAATTCAAAAAGAATGCCATCTACTCAAAAAATGCTCAACTTCCTTGAGGGAATCCAGTTAAAGAATCCAGTTAAAATGTGATGAATAAACACAAGCACGCCATCTTGGGGGGAAAAACCATGCATGATACTGTGAGGCTCAGGCTGGGCCACTTGGGCAAGACAAGAGAGAAAGCACACATCACTCTGTTAATCATATGCCACACGAGCTGTGTTCAGTGTAGGGTTTCACACGTAATATGCCATCCTGGGAAGTGAACACATCGGCTCAAGGCAGCTTAAGTGGAAAAGATTTTCAGTTCCCAAACACATAATTTGTTTGGATATGTTTGTGTATAACCCCACACCCTACTAACTTTAATTTCAGCATTTTAGCAAACTGATGCATGCACAAACAGAACAGTTCAGGACAGAACAGACGATCATAGATTAGCATTTATTAAAAATGAGTGCATGGCATTATTTAAATATTGTTTTCACAATCCAATAAATATTATTACAGAAATCATCATAAGCTTGTGGTGTAACATGACTCACCGGGCGGGGAAGAGGCGTGGGAGCTGTGGTTGTCTGAGGAGATAATGGTGTTGAAGGAGATGCACCATTTAGAGACAATACAGGACCTGGAATCTTCACCCAGAACAACTCAAATTTCCGAACCACAGTTACTCTGAAATGCACACAACATATACATCTATTCTTCGTTCAGTAAACTGGTTGGATAAACACTGTAACGTGGACACTCACAGAAACTGCACACTAGGCGGGGGATTCTGCGCTGCCATCCAGATCACCTGAACTTCTGTCTTATGGTGATCACTGGTGTGACTCACAGCAGAGCCCTTACAAAATAGTTAAACGTTATAATTTATTTTTTAACAATGTCATACATACTTCAGTGTAGCATAACATAAACAACACACTAGTTAATTATTTCCTTATCATCAGTATAGTCTCAAGGCCTTAGTAACATTCTTGAGTTGCTAACCTTTCTATGGTGACATGAAAGAAGCTGTGAGATGGAGGAGTCAAGGAGCGTAAAAGTTCCAACAGATCCACCGTCGAGATTTGCAGCATCTCGGGCTTGTATAAGAAAGCCTTCAAAGTACGCATTGTTCTCTGAAGACACTGCTGATAACGTCACTGTGAATAGGAAAGGGAAATCTCTATTTTATAAACAATTTAACTGCATTCACATGCTGTACAGAGTTCTTAACAATGGTAAAAATGTTCTAAAGCCACCGTGAGCAAAAAAAACAAAACAAAGCAATGTTAGAACAATGCAAAAATATGAAAGCATTTCTAACTTTTAAAAAAACTGAAGCCCAAAAATAGCTGAGTTGTTACATGTGCAATTGTTTATGACAGGCTAATAAATGTGATTAACATTAGAAAATCATGTGTGATGAATAATTTTAGAAAAAGATTTTCATTCTGATATTAGTACTACTAAAACTAAATTCTGCCCTGAAACACAAGACCCAAGGCAGCAAAAAGATTAGCACGAGGGAGGGGGGTTGTAGGTATGAAATGAAGCATAATCGTAAAGTTCTGTAGAGTTTCACGTAAAAGCTTCATATAGGTTTCGCATAACAACACCGGAAGTGCTCTACTTGACTGGAATCACGGCCAAGTCCGAACGATATAGCAGCCGTAACATGATATCGACGTACCTTTAATTTGATCACCAGGACTGAATATAGACTTATCCACAGTGATGGTGTATGGTGGAGATCTAGGGCTGGGGCCATGACGATGATGGCCGGGCATCATGTCCTGACAAGCTTCTTCTACCTTTCCATCTTTGTAGTTCTCGACAGACTTTATGCACACAACAAACAGGAACAACAGCACCTTCATCTTCATAGAGATCTGGGGGGGATCAGAGAGAAACTCGCGCTTTTGTTAGCTGTGACTACCATGAACAATCAAGCATATCTGTGTGTGTGGAAGCTGTTGAAATGGATAAAAATGAACAACTCTTACGTCATGTGACCACTTTTGACATGTACACGTAGGGCGCAGCTTTTGCTGCTGAATAAGCAGCTCATGAAAAACAAGCTGCATGTAAAGATAAGAGTCTACGTGCAGCACACCAGAGGGGGTTAAGTATTGAATTTCACAAATCTCGTAGTCAATTTCACCATTAAATAAATACATAACGTTCCCAAGAAAATATATTAAGTATGCTTAAATATGTATAGTCTTTTAATAAAACATGTGTATGTGTCTGATGAAACAGCAACTTGCGACCTCTATACTGATCATTGAAGAAAGGTAGACTACTGTATACTATATTTTACAGTTAAATATAACAAACATAAAAAAAGAGACATGCAAATCACTCATGCTCAGTTAATTTAGTTTTTGACATTTATATTTATCACTAAAGAAATTTGAAGTTATATACACGGTTATTTTGCATATAAATATGACACACTGTTGTGTGTGTGTGTGAGAGAGAGAGAGAGAGAGAGAGAGAGAGAGAGAGAAAGTGTGTGTGTGTGTGTGTGTGTGTGTGTGTGTGTGTGTGTGTGCACTTTGCTCTAGTGTTGATCCGCTTTAAGGTTATGCTTTACAGATTATTGTTACTCATTTAAACTGCAAATCTACAACACGAATTATTCACTCTCAGTCACAAGCTCCGGGCTATTTAGCATTTACACGAAAGGAAAAGGGAAAGACATGAAGGAACTCAAACGTTTGTTTAAACACGTAAACAGACTAAGAAAAGTGCGATATTTATCAGCAGTTGAAGGTGAAGAATAAAAGGACATACCTCCATTATTCCACAATGGTGAATGGAGTTACGTAAACGGAGCCGTTTACCCAGAGTTGTAAGAGTTGTAAGAAGGAGCGCTCGGATTGGCTCAGAGCAGCACGATGGGGCGGAGCACAACAAGGAAGTACATCAGTCTGATCTACAAATCATTACTACTGTTGCCGATTTATAGAAAATATGACATGTCGATCTGCAGCTCCGACGGTTATTATTCGAACACACCCTGATAAACCCGTCAGACATATGCTCAGTGTAGCGTGGCTTTACTGAGCGGCCGTGGCTTAGGGCCTGCAGGTCGGCTCAGGTGGTAGAGCGGGTTGTCCACTAATCGTAGAGTTGGGGGTTCGATTCCCGGCCCACGTGACTCCACATACCGACGTGTTCTTGGGCAAGTCGTTGAACCCAAAGTTGTTCCCGATGGCAGCTTAGCGCCTTGCATGGCGGCTCTGCTACCTTTGGTGTGAGTGAATAAGACACAGTGTAAAAGCGCTATATAAGTGCACCATTTTGCTGGGGTCATATTGTTTATTAATGTAGTACGATGTAGCCAAAGCATCAGGAAAACAATTATTATATATATATATATATATATATATATATATATATATATATATATATAAATAAGGGGGGGCACCCCCCCTTTCCCGTCGCCAAATAGCACTCATAGTAGCCAATCCTTGACATGGCTGCCCACGGCTCACTGACGCGCTGAACAAATCTCAATCCGATCGAGCTTCTGAAGGATGTGCTGGACAAACAAGTCCGATCCATGGAGGACCCCACCTCACACTTTACAGTACTTAAAGTACCTAAAAAGATAATGTCTTGACAGTGTCTGCTAATGTCTTGGTACAACAGAACATCTCCAGAGCTCAGTCCACTGCCTCACCATGCAACCAATAATAATAATAATAATAATAATAATAATAATAATAGTGGCTGAACTAGAGTTTTATACATGGGGTGGCCACTGCTCCTTTCGGGGGTACACACACACACACACACACACACACACACACACTGTTGGGTTTCCATGCTTTACGAGGAATTTCCATAATGATTTTTACACTGTATTTTCTATTCCCTTAAATCTATCCCTCACCTAAAGATCACAAAAATTTTTTTTTTACATTTAACTAAACATCTGTATACTGGAACTTACACACTGCACAGTATATGTGTGTATTACTAGCACAGATTTAAGTGTAAGGATTGTTATGCTAAATTGCAAGCTGACTTGAGAAATTCTCTAATCTGATGAACAGGTAGTGTAAAGGTAGCACAGGGATATGTATGATTATATTTGGTAATACAGAGAGTACCGTGTATACTGTTAGTGAGATGCGGATGTAATTGGGACAGTGTGGTGGTGAATTGGTGGAGAAACAGAGATGAAACTGTGGGAGCACAGACATATCTTTGCAAAGCTTGACAGTCTTCTGTGTTAATGTTAGGCCATAATGGAGTCTTTTCAATATAGGCATTTGTCACTCTTACGTCATCTCCAAAATGATCTCAAAGTAGGCGTTATGTTTCCTTATAGCCTTTGCTAGGATTCATGTGCATCCAGCTGCGGACTAGATCTCTGGCCTGTCTAGATGTGAATTTGTTCTATTCTCAATGCTGTACTCAAAGGCTTGAATGAATGGAATAAAACTCAAAGGATCTTCATTATAAACAGTGATTTTTTGGCAGGAGAGCCAAGATTTGTTGTCTAAGCAGCATTTCGATGAGGTCGGTCTGTTATTTCATTATTTCGAGAAGAATATTTTCACATGTTGGATGATCATTCATTTGTTGATTTGTAGATGCACCATCACCCTGCACATGAATTGGTTCTGCTACTGTGTTCAGCTTTTACAAGTATTGTTACTTTGCATGTTGTTTTGAAGAAGGGTTTTTGTAATAACATTTATAGGTGCATAATCTAGGGCGCACGGTGGCTTAGTGGTTATCGCCGCACACCTCCAGGGTTGGGGGTTCGATACCCACCCTGGCCCTGTGTGCGTGGAGTTTGCATGTTCTCCCCGTGCTGTGGGGGTTTCCTCCCCCAGTCCAAAGACATGCATGGTAGGCTGATTGGCGTGTCTAAAGTGTCCATAGTGTATGAATGGGTGTGTGAGTGTGTATGTGATTGTGCCCTGTGATGGACTGGCACCCTGTCCAGGGTGTACCCCGCCTGGTGCCTGATGCTCATCTAATCCTAAAGCATGTTTCTTTGTTAGGGCAGCTGTACATGCCATCAAAACTACTTTTCTGGCCTCAGTTTTCATGTGTGAGGACACAGAAGATCTTGATGTTCAACTTGAATGACTAGTGTGACTTGGGCCTTGAGAGGTATTTGATCTAGATTTAGACTTGGAGACTATTGATATCCTATTGTCTGGTGCAACAGTACTTTCAAGTTGTGTTGCAATGTCCTTTGCCCTTTCAACTGCGTTCTGAGCTGCTTGATCTTTCAGATGAATTTCAGTAAGTAATGAGACAAATATTCTGCTCTAATGCAAAAGAAATTTCATCATCATCATCACCGTCATAATAATCAGTCAAAATAAAAAGATTTACAAGTATCACAACAATAAGGACAATAGTAATAACAGTAGTGATTGGCGGTGGGGTTGGCAGATATGAGGATGGAGATTTAAATAGAGTGGGGATGTGTCTATCACTCACTGCTCTTAGGCGTTACATATTCTGTGGTGAGTGATGATGAGAGATTTCTTTCTTTTTTTTCCTGCGGAGTCATATCGCTGAAGGTCGAGATTCATGCTTAAAAATTGGGCGTGAAAATTTCTGTCTTCACCACAGATGATTTTTTATATTCACAAATGAATATAAAAAAATTAAATATGCACAGACAGATATAAAACATTTTATATTTGATAATACTTGATTATTCAAAGATATTCTGTTATCATTTTCCATTTTTGATACAATACCAGAGCATTAATCAATACCCAGTAACAACAGCTGTGTCAATTTCTTTGAATTTGATTGTCCAGGAAAATATTACAGACCACTAGGGGACTCTAGACAAGCATACACTCACTAATGTGAAGATTGAAAAAAAATGTCACCTGGTCCAATTTTCACCTGTCCATTTTTGGTGAGCCTGTGACCACTGCAGTGATGATGAGAGATTTCTTTCTTTTTTTTCCTGCGGAGTCATATCGCTTAAGGTCGAGATTCATGCTTAAAAATTGGGCGTGAAAATTTCTGTCTTCACCTTCCCTGTCATATTGTGAGCACATTGTCTCTCTTCTCTTTTCAGCCAGCTGCCTTTTTTTAATGGTGAGACTGTGAACCCTGAGCCTGTACTTGGTCTGATCTGTCTCTACTATACTTTTGTATCTCAAGCAGTGAGGAGTTAATCCGTCAAGTCATATTCTTTGATTAGGGCCCAATAACATCAAGCTAAAATCCTGTTAGTGTCTAATGTGTGTAATAGCGTGAGACTATTTACAACATTGAAAGAACTGTATAACAAAGTACACTGCAATTAGAGGAAACATACAGACCATCTGTTACAAAAAAGTTTACTCATTGATGTAAAATTCCCTCCGATTACAGCCTTCAAGGTCAAGTTATACACAACTCAGCTCAGCATTTCCGCTGCACACTTTGATACCAGGATTACTGCTTCCGATATATTCATTTTAATTGTGTGCTTTATGGAATATTATTTATGTGAATAATAGTCATGATTACAACCTTAACATCACCATCTCCGCAGTGCAGTGTGATAAAGGGTTGTTCCAAGAATTCACATAGGTTAACAAATTGATTGATTTATGTTCCTTTAATAACCAGGCTATTTACTTACACAAAATGAATATAAAAAAATTAAATATGCACAGACAGATATAAAACATTTTAAATTTGATAATACTTGATTATTCAAAGATATTCTGTTATCATTTTTCCATTTTTGATACAATACCAGAGCATTAATCAATACCCAGTAACAACAGCTGTGTCAATTTCGTTGAATTTGATTGTCCAGGAAAATATTACAGACCACTAGGGGACTCTAGACAAGCATACACTCACTAATGTGAAGATTGAAAAAAAATGTCACCTGGTCAAATTTTCACCTGTCCATTTTTGGTGAGAACCACTCCAGCCTAACAGATTCCTGTTATTGGATGACAGGATTGGAACCCGATGTGGTCTGTTGTAACGCATCCGCCTCAAGGTTTAACATGTGCATTCTACAAGATGCTTTTCTGCTCACCATAGTTGTAAATAGTGGTTATTTCACTCCATAGCCTTCCTCTCAGTTTGAAACAGTCTGGCCATTTTCCTCTAACCTCTCTCATCAACAATGCATTTCCGCCCGCAGAACTGCTTCTCACTCAATGTTTTAATTTTTCAATCCATTCTGTGGAAACACTAAAGACTGGTATGCATGAAAATCCTGGAAGATCAACTGCTTCTGAAATACTCCAACCAGCCTCTCTGGCACCAACAACCATGTCACAGTCAAATATTAGATGATTTTTTTCCCCCATTCTGTTTGTTTGTTTGTTTGTTTGTTTGTTTGTTTGTTTATTTATTTATTTATTTATTTATTTATTTATTTATTTATTTATTTATGTCAACATTAATTGAAGCTCTTGATGTGTATTTGCATGACTTTCTGCACTGTGCTTCTGCCACATAATTGTCTGATTGAATGTGCAGGTATACAGATCTTTCTATTAAAGTAGCCATTCAGTGTAGATTTGGAGTGAATGATTAAGCTATTATGGTGTCATACACAACATGATACATAGAACACAAGCCAATGTATGTAATATTGTGAAGAACTTTCTTTAACATGAATTAGATAAGTGGATGAAAAACCATGAAAACCACAAACCCACACTATGTGTACTTATGAAAAGAAAACAAAAAGGAAAGAGAAGCCAGAGAACATTCTTTTTTTCCAAAGTGGTCTGAACAATTACAAAACTTCAAACTAAAATGAGCCAAAGAAGGCTCAACATGTTGTCACTTCTGGCCATTGAGTCAGACTTTGTTAAAGAGCAGCACTGTGACAATTTATTGGATGAGTTTGGGAAGTGAAGACAAAATCCATTCACCTAAGGAAACACTGCCTTCCACATAATGTACTCAAATACTCATAATTGTATAATGTAGTAATGTATGTGTTTTATTTTGCATGATTTCAGATGTAGGGCGGTTCATGACATCATGCATGTTGGGGTGGGGAGGAGTGGCTGCTCAGGTTCCTGCCCAGAGTTCCGGGAACTATTAATCTGTCTCTGGTCCGACCAGTCTTCTCTGGATATATTCAGTAAAATTAAATATAACATATATAACATTAAAATCTCTCCTACAAAGTCTCATGTATATAAAATAAAACTTGTTTCAGTTTGTCTCGTTCCTTGTGTTAATTCAGAGTTAAATCTGATGTACTACAGTATATTGCTCTGAAGACTGCACTTCAATTAGTTACCATGTGTATGGTAAAGATACCCTTTGTAATGAGGTTAAAGTGTGCTCGGTAAGGTGGAAAGGCGCACACATGTGGGCTAAACAGGATCAAGCTTCAGTGATTTCACCTTATGGCTTATAGGTGTAAGAATTGAATTTTTTTCAGAAGAACTGGTTTGAGTGTCTTCTCTCAGCACAAAGGAAGCTTCTTTTGAAGACACATTTCTTTGCTGGCGTGTAGTTTGAGGAGCCTGCTTTGACTCAATACAGGGCAGTCGGTGCAGTATTGATCACAGTTGATTTGAACTTTCCTGCAACTGCTTATTCTCAGTAATTATTGCAACTCAATATTAAAACCTTCCAGTTATTGAGGAAGTAATTACCCAGTTCTACGCATTAATTTTGGGCAATTTGATTAACATTAGATGTTATATGTTAAAAGCATGTAGCAAAACTCTGAGAAGTTCTCTCCATTATGCTTTAATACATCTTTTATGCTATAATTCAGCAGGAAAAATTGCCTATCAAGTTGCACCGTTAAACATAATGTGTTCAGCCACGTATTGATTATTGTAGCACAGTGTGAAATTCAATTACAGCATGTTAGACCTTCTCCAGTGTGGAAGGGTAATGCATATCTTCTGGACGTCATTGTGTGTGTGTGTGTGTATGTGTGTGTGTGTGTGTTTAATATTCATTAACTTAACAGCTTCTGTTCTAAATGAACTTAGAAACTTTTCTTTTTTAATTATTATTATTTTATGTTCAAGTAAGGTATGTTCAAATAGGCTTTGTCCATAAAGGGGTGCTAGTGAGCCACTGAAGCTCACACTTGATTTAGCTTCCAGTTAATTTTGTGAAGTGTATATTAAGTGCATGAGTACAGAGTGAGTAATGTCTAATGATTCACATTGTTAACAAGCCTTGCAGAATGCAAATTTCATGTTGAGAAATGTAAGAACCATAGGTTATTAGAAGCCTTTTATTCAGCACAATCTTATTCCCCAAAGATACCAAAAGATAAATTGTTCAACTTCAAAAATTTCATACCAAAAGATCTACACATCAACACATCTATTTCATCTACACACACACACACACACACACACACACACACACACACACACACACACACACACACACACACACACACACACACACACACACACACACACACACACACACAATCAAAGTCAGTAAAAGAAGTAGAGGAAAATAGGACACACTTTTGGCTTCTGGACTGAAAAACAACACAAGATCAAAGGTCTTTCTAACAGACAAAATCATATCTGTCTGCATACATCTGTTTCTAAATTGGGTGGCCAAGACAGATGTCTAGCAGTTCCACAATACTGTAGATCTGGCTTTATAATATATAACTGCTAGTTGTATGTGGCTGATGATTGATGCCAGTAAATATCAGAACAAAGAACAGTGATATTTGACTAAAACAGTTAAACATTTGAGAACAACTCCCCAATTGTGCATAATTGATGTCAGTCTTCAAGTATGAAAAGGAAAAGCCCTTTGGCTACTCTGTCTAAAACGCTTCCCCCATTTTGACTTCACTCCCTCTTTCCATTGACTCTCCAGAGGTCCTGACAATCATCCATGAATGAGCTATTTGTATGATATTTGTTTACACAGTGCATTATCATTTTCTAATATTACAAGACAGCTTTGGAGCACAATACTTTTAGTGACTTCATAATGTGGCAGTGGAAACCATTTCCTATCATCTTCTTCTGTTCAGCACTTAATTGATCAGAGGAAATGTGTTTGGAGTAATCTTGGGGTAGAAGACAGAACCAACATGACATTTAGACAAATAGAAGGAGGGTTTTTGGCTGACTGGGCAAATTCATTTATACCCCAGGAATCCATTATCTCTTTGACTGCTCTATTAGGTTTAATTTACTCTTTACTGGAGTATTAATGATGTCAAAATGGACTCCATTTCGCGCAATCTATAATAGCAGAGCCTTTAGTGCTGATTATCCACAGAGCATGACAGTGTCCACCTACACATATTTGATTCTGTGCATAGTTTTATATCGTCTAAATCTTAAAAGATAGCCAAACAAATACCCACAAGAGACAAGTGTGATTGGTTTGGTTTTCCTGAGTTAGGGTGTATATTAGGGTGTATATATAATAATTAAGTTATTAAATGGCTGTTATAAAATCAAGAATGCAAAGTGAAGACATAGGTTGTGTATTTTTATTAAACACTACATACTATACGTGATTATTTATAGGCCTGCAGTTCATGTGCACAGTGGTGAAGTTAAAGGCTACAATCCTTTTCAGAAGCCAGTGAGAGCTAATAGGGCGGCTTCCCACTCACATAACTCTACCAATCTAATAGTGAGTGACTAACTTTCCGGATCCCACTCACTAATGTGGTATCAAATCTCTCTCTCTCGTCTAAAAATATGCCTGTTGTACCAGCGTGTGCTGAGGAGAACAGCTTAATTCACTTTCATTGTCTTTCCTCTGGTCAGTCTCCATGCATGCTGGCTCGACTTCAGGTGTTTTAGCACAATGTTAAGAATGATTCATATCTGATGTGCTGAATATTTCTAAATGTGATATATAACTTTTATATACTGATATATTCTTATTCTTTTCCTTCTTCTTCTTCTTATTATTATTATTATTATATTATTGCTGTTGTTGTTGTTGTCCTACTAGTAGGAGGAGGAGGAGGCGCTTATGCAATATTGAAGAAAACTGTTTAGCACTCTGACTTTTTACTTTCATGTTGCTCTGTAAGCAAGTTTTATGATGATTAATTAGGGTAGATAACTGGTCGGATTAATTTATCTCGCCATGACCTTTAAATGTAAAAATCCAAAACCTTCAATCAAAGCTGCCAAGGTTGAAAGCTGATGTGTTTAGCGCATAGATGCCATTTCCTGTGGTCTGAGCTGTAGGTTACCAGAGACATTACTTCTTCATTCTTACATTTCCTCTTTAAAAGCTGTCATCTACATTTTCTGTTACCTTCAAAGCAAGAACTACTCACGGATACAGATACTACCCACAGCACTGTTGTAGCCTGTTAATGCACTTTTATATATATAAAAAAAATCCTGCTTTGTTCCCCACACAGATACATGTGACTTGTTACATGTTTTCTGATGTTGCCAAATGGGAAAATGTATGCCAAAGACCAAGCCCATAACCAAAAGAACAACTCTTTAAGTTAAACGTATCAAAAAATACTAGATGCAAGGGCCTAGGAGGGCCGGACTTTCCTGAGTAGGAGGGGTTTAATAGAAACTGTATTGCTTCTACTTACAGGGAGAAATTCCCTGCCCCTCCTATTCAAGCGCTTTTTCCACACATGCACATACACAGCACCGGATCAGTCTCACAGCCACTCATACATACACTTGCCTGGACAGGATGGTCAAGAGGGAATCACATTCGTCAGATCACCTCACTGGAGGTTCTCACAGAAGGGTAGGAAAAGATGTCCATTCATTTCTTTGCATGTTTATTGGGGTGGGTGGAACCAGCAATGACAAACTGCTCATTGGACAAATCATATTCCCAATTAGTGACAGTTGCAGGACTGAACCTGCTTTGAATGGTCGCTTCAAGTAACATCACTGCTTGTGTCATTGACTAACATTTGCATTGTCAATTTTAAGTTTTTTTCTATCTGGATATTATAAAGCTACTTATGGTTACTTAAGGCTATTTATGTTTTTGTTTGTTTGTTTGTTTGTTTGTTTGTTTCATCTGATATAATTAGTCCTCTAGGATGACTTAATACATGAAATAATACAATGTTAAAAAAATTTAGCAATCATTCTGATAATAGTAAAACACTTAATTCCTATGTCACTTTAAACTTATACCTAAGACCTGGACTTTCAACCTAAGATATCAGGTTTAATCTCCAGTATCCGAGTTGATTAGATTGTAAAGAAAAAATCTGACAACTGTGTATCTCACTAGAATGCCAAAGTAAAGTGTAGTAGATACAAATGCTGTATAGTGCAAAATGTAATAGAGTAGTTAAATATATTTATGGTGTTCATTTTCAGTCATTGTTCTTTATTTGAGAGCTACTGAGTGTACAAAACATTAGCGGTACATTTCTAAGATCATGCTGCTAAACCTTTTGGGTTCATTATCTCTGTTGATTATCAGACTGTTTATCTGGACAGTGTGTGCCTGATTTATTTATCCTCTATCATCATTGCTAGTTCTTTTTGAAAAACTCTGTAAGCATCACATTTCTTGACCCGCTGTAACCGCTGTATTTGGCACCAACTGTCAAACCCTTTTCAAAAGCGCTTCAGTCTTCTTTTCATGCATTTAACTCATTTGTCTCAAGCTTAGAAAACCCAACGGTAACATGAAATAAGCTAGGTGTCATAGTGTTAACTGCTATATGTGAATACTGCAAGAGTTTACTTAGCTCTATACCATCTTTTCTATATTCACAGATAATGACAACTAAACTGGCAACAGCTATAGCTGCTTTCTTTCTCTTGGCCAGTATAGCCGTCATTATAGCAATAGCTACAGTTCAGGTGAAACGGAGGACTTACCTTTCCCCTGGACTTAAGGTAAGACTATTCATATGTGCCTAATTAAACTCACAGATCATTCCGAGAGCATCAGAGTGAAATGGCAGTAATCACATTTTATATATAAATATATATAAAATTCTGTGTTATATATAAAATGTGGTATTATATATATATATATGTATATGTGTGTGTGTGTGTGTGTGTGTGTGTGTGTGTGTGTGTGTGTGTGTGTATGTGTGTATATTTGTAATTATAGGAGAGAAACTGACCAGGTACAAGAGACAAATGCTGAGTAGGCAAGAGCTAGCATAAACCTGGTACCTGACAACAGCAATAATTTCACACTAGGAATATTCCCTGTTATTATATGCTCAAGTAAAACTGCAAGCTGTGTACGCTTAAAATAGTTCAAAAGAATTAATTGGATAATTAAGTGCTCTTAGCACCCTAAAATGCTTTTTCTTGAAGAGCTTTTCGGAAAGGGAAACACTTTGTCATAATGCTTTATATAGAACATTTAAGGGCTCCTACAGAGGGATAACCACAGAATTTTCTAAGTCTGTTGGTGTGGATTTCACATTGCAGAGCATTCATTGATTTGCTAGATATTTATAGCTTTAAGTTTCTATAATTTCTTAGTCTTTAACACAAAACATATTAGATTATGAATCACAGTGGGTTTTCCTCTGTACCTGGGTCTGGGATACCACCACCCATGGGCTGTATAGTGAAGTCATTTTCTGTGTTGTGAAGCTATTTCTTAGAAGTAGAGTATGTGCTTTCCAATCGCGCTTCTCATGTCAGAACATGAAGTGGACCGCAGGCAATAACGAATGTCTCTTGACAATATATTACTGAACAAAAGGCAAGACTGCATGAGCATACATTTCTGTTAGTTTCTGTTAGTTTAGTTTAGTTATTTCATACATTTCTTCTACACAAATATGCACAAATATGCATACTGATTTGCTTCGCTGGAAGATACACTATATGGCCAAAGGTTTGTGGCTACCAGACCATCACACCCATATGTGCTTTTTGTACATCCCATTCCAGATTTAGTCCCACTTTGCAGTTATAATAACCTGCATTCTTCTGGGAAGGCTTTCCATTAGGCTTTGGAGCATGGCTTGGGAATTACTGCCTATTCAGCCACAAGAGCATTAGTGAGGTCAGGCAATGATGTTGGGCAAGGAGGCCATATTCCAGTTTATCTGAAGGGTGTTCAGTGGGGTTGAATTTGGGGCTCTGTGTAGGCCACTCGAGTTCTTCCACTCCAACTTTGGCACATCATGTCCTCATGGACCTCTTTTTGTGCACAGGAGCATTATCATGCTGGATGTTTGGGCTAAGCTCCTTGATTCCAGTAAAGGGAAATCATAATTCTACAGCATATAAAGACATTCTAGACAATATGTGCATCAAATTTTCTAGCAACAGTTTGGAGAAGGCTGTGATGGACTAGTTAAGTGAATATGTGATGACCAGGTATCCACAAACCTTTAGCCATATAGAGCATGAATTCTGAACCCTGCTCATAAACATGTTGTGCTCAGACATTTAGGAATCATTCTCCTGGCTCTCAGGTTTTCCAAACTGCCAAACATCATAAATCAATCATACTTAGTTTCAATCAGGAGAAAATGCCCCACTCTAAAACCACACAAGTGGTGCTGATCCATTACAAGCAAGACTATCACCAACAAATTAAGATCATTTATTATATTACAGGGTCTGTGCACATTTGCTTTTAATACACATGGAAGAGTTAAACATATGTTGTTTGTTCTGTCAGAAAGTAGCAGCCAAACCACACTGAACATCCGTTTTATAATAACCTTGTCCACATACCACCCAAATTAAGCACGTAGAAAAGTATTAATAATTTTGTTGGTTGAAAACCATAAGCCATTCTGATTAGTTGACAACTTTTGGAAGTGATTAAAATCTAATCTGAGAGTCTTAAAATTTGAAAGTGACAAGTGATTTTGATGCACATGCACATTTTCCAAACAGAAATGACAGAAAATACTGGCATTAGTGTAATTTGGGGTGTAACCATACAATTATTTGCATGACCAAAAACAAATCCGAGTGCAAGTAGATTGAAGTATGGGCTTGGCTTATTTTTGTGTTAAAAAAAAAAAGAAAGAAAGAAAGAAAGAAAGAAAGAAAGAAAGAAAGAAAGGAGATCTGTGTGAGAGCAGCAGGAATCATATATGTGCATTAAGCTATTGCACATAACATCATGAATGTGTGCTCAGTGAGCAAAAAAAAAATTAGCTACGGTAAATTGATAGAGCGCTAATTGCTGCATACACAGTTGGCACTATTTATGACTGAATGTTCCAGTGCCTCTCTCTGTCTCTGTCTGTCTCTCTCCCTGTCTGTCTCTCTCTCTCTCTCTCTTTCTTTCTTTCTCTCTCTCACTCACTCACTCACTCACTCTCCCTCTTTCTCTCTCTCTCTATCTCTCTGCACAGTATGGTATTGTGTTGGATGCCGGCTCCTCAAGAACCACTGTATATCTGTATCAGTGGCCAGCCGAGAAAGAGAACAACACCGGGGTTGTGACCCAGACTTCAAAGTGTCAGGTTAAAGGTGTGGAACAAACATTCATCTCCATAATGCACAGTCTGAACATACAGAATTGTGAATGAAAGCACTCTTTTCTGTGGGATTTCACCCAACACTAAAACTCTAAACCCAGACTAGGATTTCCTGTGCTGGATGAAAGGCAATGAAATGGGACTGCAATCTTATTTATTGAATGCTTCAACTAATAGGCAAAGATTAAATTCTCTTTGAACAAAGTAACCAGGATTGTTTCAGCCCAAATTGGCATTTATAGTTGATTTCATAAAAGCAAAGAGAAAGCAACGAATTGTTTTCAAACTATCCATACTCTCTCTCTCTCTCTCTCTCTCTCTCTCTCTCTCTCTCTCTCTTTTTTTTTTTTTTTCTATATATATATATATATATATATATATATATATATATATATATATATATATATATATATTATATATATATATATATATATATATATATATATATATATATATATATATATATATATATGAAAGTATAGAGATTGATACAACGCCTATGCCAATGCCTATTAGAAAGCCATTCATATGAAGACTATATGGCCACGCTATTTCTCCTTTCACTGTTTCTCAATTATCACATTACACCTTGTGATAGGTGACATGTATTATGTGCTGGATAGTAGGATATAGAAAAAATGACTATGATCATGTTCACTGACAGGTCCTGGTATCTCAGAAATGAATCCAGGAGCCTGGAACAGCCTTAAAAAGTGTATGGAAGACATAGCGAATGCCATCCCCACAAATCAACATGAATCAACACCCATCTTTCTTGGTGCAACTGCTGGCATGAGACTGCTCCAGTAAGATTTGTATTTCATTTATTTATTTTATTTTTTACACCGCTGTTTGTGAGTAACTGTGTAATCAAATCTACTGCTTTCCACATTTAGCACAAAGATCACAATTCCCTTATTATTAAAGCTACATTATTCATGGATAAGCAGTACAACATACAGTGGCAAGAAAAAGTATGTGAACCTTTTGGAATTTCATGGTTTTCTGCATAAATTGGGGTATTGACAAATATGATGTGCCTAAAATAAAAACACAGTGGAAAAAGTAAGTGAACCCTTAGAATTAATAAATAGTTGACCCCCGACACCCCCTTTTCCAGCAATAACCCCAACCAGGCGTTTCCTGTAGCTGTGGATCAGACCTGCACATCGTTCAGGAGGAATTTTAGCCCATTCTCCCTGGCAGAACTGCTTTAGCTCGGTCATATTCTTCAGACGTCTCATGTGTATGGCTTTCTTCAAGTCATTTCATAGCATCTCTATTGGGTTGAGGTCCGGGCTCTGAGTTGGCCACTCCAAAAAGGCGGATTTTGTTTTTCTGAAGCCATTCTGTTGTGGAATTGCTCCGGTGTTTTGGGTCGTTGTCCTGTTGCATCACCCAACGTCTACACAGTTTCAGCAGACGTACAGACATTCTCACATTATCCTGAAGAATTGTCTGATATACTTGGGAATTCATCTTCCCCTCAATGATTGCAAGCTGGCCAGGCCCTGATGCAGCAAAGCAGACCCAAATCATGAAGTTTCCTCCGCCATACTTTACGGTTGGGATGATGTTTTCATGATGGTATGCTGTGCCTTTTCTACGCCAGATGTAGTGCTGTCGTAGTTTTTCCAAATAGTTATCAATCCACAAAACATTAGTTTTCATCAGTCCACAAAACATTTTGCCAATTGTCCCCTTAGCAGAAAAACACCCCCAAAGTATAATATTTCCACCTCCATGTTTGAGGGTGGGGATGGTGTTCTTGGGGTCATAGGCAACACGGCGAGTTGAGTTGATGCCAAAGAGCTCCATTTTGGTCTCATCTGACCACAACACTTTCACCCAGTTGTCCTCTGAATCATTCAGATGTTCATTGGCAAACTTCAGACGGGCATATATATGTGCCTTCTTGAGCAGGGGGACCTTGCGGGTGCTGCAGGATTTCAGTCCTTCACGGCGTAGTGTGTTACCAATTGTTTTCTTGGTGATTATGGTCCCAGCTGCCTTGAGATCATTGACAAGATCCTCGCGTGTAGTTCCGTGCTGATTCCTCACTGTTCATGATCACTGCAACTCCACGAGGTGAGATCTTGCATGGAACCCCAGGCCGAGGGTGATTGACAGTTCTTTTGTGTTTCTTCCATTTGCAAATAATCGCACCAACTGTTGTCACCTTCTCACCAAGCTGCTTGGCAATGGTCTTATAGCCCATTCCAGACTTGTGTAGGTCTACAATCTTGTCCCTGACATACTTGGAGAGCTCTTTGGTCTTGGCCATGGTGGATAGTTTGGAATCTGATTGATTAATTGATTTTGTGGGCAGATGTCTTTTATACAGGTAACAAGCTGAGATTAGGAGCACTCCCTTTAAGAGTGTGCTCCTAATCTCAGCTCGTTACCTGTATAAAAGACACCTGGGAGCCAGAAATCTTTCTGATTGAGAGGGGGTCAAATACATTTTTGACATATGTTTTTCTGGATTTTCTTTATTCTTTATTTTCGTTATTCTGTCTCTCACTGTTCAAATAAACATACCATTAAAATTATAGACTGATAATTTCTTTGTCAGTGGGCAAACGTACAAAATCAGCAGGGGATCAAATACTTTTTTCCCTCACTGTAGCAACAGTCCCAAAGTGTCTCCATTTGTAAAATGTTTTCCTAACTGTTTCTAAAGTCTTTGAAATCACTCTGTATCCCTTGCCAGCTTTATGTAAATCAACAATTTTTGACCATAGATCTTCTGAAAGCTCTTTTTGGTGAGGTATGGCTCACATAAGCGTGTGCTTCTTGTGCAGAGCAAACTCCAAAAGTTTTAGGGGTTTTTATCAGTCAAAGTAGCTGGAGTTCACACCTCCAAACTAATTTTCTTAACAAGACTCCAGATGTGCTAAAATCTGGCACCAATTAGCTTTTTTGAGGTCATTAACTCAAGGGTTCACATACTTTTCCACAAGCACTATGAGGTTTTTTTGGTTGTTTTTTTTAGTTATTCTTTTAGACACATTATATTTGTCAATACCCCTGACATAGATGAAGATCAGATCACATTTTATGACAAATTTATTCAGAAATAACATGAAATTCCAAAGGGTTCACATACTTTTTCTTGCCACTGTATGTCATCATTTATAATCCCACTATCCAGTGTCCTCCAAAAGATGATGGGTTCCCTATCAAGGTTTCTTCCTCATGTCATCTCACTGTGTTTTTCTTGCCATTTAACATGTGCAGCTTGAACTTAAGGGCTCTAACTCTACATCTGGGTTTCTGTAAAGCTGCTTTCATACAAATAAAACTGAATTGAATTTAATTGGATAAAACCTGACTTGTAAAACAGTTTTTATTTTTAGATGAATTAACTATCACAATATTTGTACACAGACAGAAGAGTCAAAAGATGTCCGATGATGCCCTGCTTAAAATACAGAAGTATCTTCAAACTTTACCATTTGATTTCCACAATGCTTCCATCATCTCAGGTCAGGAAGAGGGGCTGTATGGGTGGATCACCGTCAATTACCTGAAGGGAAACTTCTTGGAGGTCAGGTCAAGACGGAGCGTTCAGTTTACATTCATCACTCTTTATTATTGCAGATTTTTATACTTTTTCCTCATAACATTTTTGGGGAAATTTGCATAACAATGGTTTCTAGCATATTTTTATGTATAGGCTAGTTTGTTGTTGTTTTTGAATAACACAAACATAAATTACAGTACATTTGTAACATTCCACAGATCAATAGTATTTATTAAGCTGTGTTTTGTTCACTTTAATCTTTACAGAAAAATATATGGAATGCTTGGATTCATCCTCTTGGAGCACAAACTGTGGGGTCATTGGACTTGGGTGGCGCCTCCACTCAGATTGCCTTCACAGCCCCACCTGATACCAGAGGAGCAGATCTTATCAAAGTTTCACTCTATGGCTACGAATACAATGTTTACACACATAGCTTCCTGTGCTATGGCAAAAATGAGGCTGAAAAAAAAGTTTTGGCAGAGCTTGTAAAGGTAACATTTTCTGATCCTGTAGTAACTTTGCACTTAAATGCTAATTGTTGTTGGACGAAAGCAGCTATACCGCCAAGTGCAAAAGTTTGCATAAATCATAGGACAAAAATAAAAGAAGACAAAGAATTGTATATTATAGTTGGACACTAGTGTGTTAGGCTTCACAGATGTTCCTTTATGAGTATCAAAGATTTTCAGTTACAGCAGAATATGTTAATGTAATGATAACAGCATGTTTAGCACATTTGCCTTGCACCTCCGGGGTTGGGGAGTTTCTCGGCTCCCATGCAGACCTTGCACGGTTTCCTCTGTGTACTCCGGTTTCCTCCCCCTGTCCAAAAACATGCGTTGTAGGCTAATTGGTGCTTCCAAATTTTCAGTAGTGTGTGAAAGGGTGTCCAGATTGTCCCCCAGCTTATGCCCCCTAGGATAGGCTCCAGGCTCGTCGCAACCCTGTGTAGGATAAGCAGTACAGAAAGTGGATGGATGGTTTTGTTTGCATGTCCCTTTATGAACTTGATACACATATTATTTCCTAACTTATTTGTCCACGATTTGCTTTTTATAACTGTCTCATAACATATTGTTCTTGACATATCTGTTTTAACACTGTCATAAACAGTCAAATGAGTTATGAACACACAAAGATTCGTGGCAAAACCTCTTTTAAAAAATATTTTCTTCTAATAGCATCACATTTTATATTAATGCGTTTCACATTTAAGAGTTTGCAATTCTATTTTTTGTAGATAGATTATTATGTAAAGGTGTGTTTTCTTTGCTCAGATCAAGAAACACAGACAATGCAAACATTGCCCTCAGCTGTATATGCTGTAATGAATCTTCTCATGTATCATTCAAACAAAATATCACTACTACAAAAATACTCTGGCTTTGTGCATTATTATTATTATTATTATGCAAAGTATGTGAATTTTAAAATATTCTTTCTTATAAAGTGCTGAATGTCATCTCAGTATGTGGCCAGTGTTCATCCTGTTAGTGCTTCATTATAGCATTACTGTATTGATCCATCCATTGGAATTGGTTTTAATCCTCACTCTAATTACACAAACCAGTCTGAAGCAAAGCCGAGAGCAAAAACCCTGTAAAACCTTCCTTGTACTAATACAATAATGTTCATACACAGTCCATTTAAAGCAATAGAGTGAGCTTAATCCTAGCTATGTTAATGCTTTCCCAGACTACTCTGACATTAGCAACGTCCTGTTGAAAAGTGGCAGATAAAATTACATTAGCCTTCATTATCTTTCCTCCTTTTTATTTTGCTCTTCTTAGCTAGAAATGATACCATATACTGCATTCCACAGATATAGCTGATGTGTCATATTTTCCTAAAGAGCTAATGAGTTGCGAATTTCTTTTTTATGGTATAATAACTAACCTTAGCACCTTTTGCCCATCTCAGATGTCCTCTAATTCATCGCGTATAAATCACCCATGCTACCCTCTTGGCTACAACATCACCATACCTGGAGATAACATCTATGACAGCGAATGTACAAAGAATTCTATTCCACCTAGCTATACCCGTGAGAACCAGTTCACATTCTTTGGACATAGTGATCCAGCGAAGTGCAAAACCTTGGTCAAGAGGATTTTTGACCTGAACTCCTGTCAGGGGAATGAGCACTGCTCATTTAGTGGAGTATACCAACCACCTGTCACAGGTGACTTCATGGTAGGCATTCTTAGCTAATTTGTACAATTATGATCATATATCACCAAGCATATTTCCATTTCAGTCTTTGTGGATTGATAAACTAAACAAGGAAATGAATCCAACGTACTGAAACCAACGTTTAAGTGTGTTACTTAAGTGAAGTTTAACATCTGATCTTATAATTCATTAAAGAGCAAGTTTAATATCAGTATGGTTTGTAGGCATAGTATGGGTAAAGCATATATCCATTATCACAATGACTGCATTAGTACTGCACTGTTGATGTTAATGTATCTATTGCTGTTAAGGCCTATGCAGGATTTTACTACACAGCTGAGGCTCTGGATATAAAGGGCTCTAACAGTCTGGAGAAGTTTAACTCCACCGTGTGGTCATTCTGCACTATGGACTGGAAAACAGTGAGTATCTCCCACAGACTGTCAAAGAGAATGTACTGTATGGTATCTTTTTTAAAAGTGGTTTCTCTTCTATTTGAATTGTGCTGAAAAATGCAAATAGCTGCTGACTGAGCCAAATCCATTTTTTCCCAGCTCAAGAAAAACTACAACATCACAGAGAAACACTTGAAATCATATTGTTACTCTGCGAACTATGTTTATACAATTCTTGCAGATGGATACAAGTTTAATGCTAGCAACTGGGAAAAACTTGATTTTCAAAAAGAGGTACGATTATTACACATAAAACACAATCACCCACTTTCATTAAACGTTTTGTCCTGATCACGGTCATGGTGGATCCTATGCCCAGGAGCACTGGGCTTGGCAGCCTGATACTAATGATTAATAATTATTTTAACTCAGATCTCAGGGTGTAAATATTAGAACACACGCATCAACCTTACTTATTTTTAGCAAATAACCATAAAAAGCAGATTAATTAAGGCATCATATTTATGTTCACCTTGAGCCTGACCAGGGAAAAGCAGTTTGTAATGAATGAATGAATTAATTAATTATATATATTGTTGTGAACTTCTTTAAAAATTTGTACACATAAAATAATCATCAGTGCAATTATTTGGTTCATTGTTGAAAATGCATTTATTGAAAAATCAGTCTATTCATTAACAATCAACATTAATTAACAGTACATGTGATTTTGTTGATGCTCAGTGTTAATACTGTAAATAATGTTGATTAACAGGGTCTTTACTGTAACACAATCTTTCCAGCCCATGACACACAATATTCAGTCCATTCATTACACATTCTTTCTTTTCTTTTTTTCTTTTAAGATTAAAAAAAAAAAGCTTTCCTTTTTGAAAAGACTCATACTGGTAGAGAGAGTATTTCGCATCACATTCCTTAGTCACTGGACCCCCTGTATTTCCTACCCATAGTTCTGGAGTTAACAATTTAAAGAGGTAACTGTATATTTGCCATTAAAATGTAACTGCTGGTGTTTTGCAGGTAAATAAGACGAGTATAGCCTGGTCCCTGGGCTACATGCTAGCTCAATCTAACATGATCCCTGCAGAGGCAAAGCTCCTGAAGCTTCCCATTTCCAAAAGTGTGTTCGCTACTCTGCTCTTCCTGTTCTCCGCTCTCACCATCATCACTCTTATGTTCCTCATTATCAAACTGGTGCAGATGTTTTACTGATGTACTGTATTGAAAGCCCTACTCAGGAGACTAGTGATCGCCTTTGAGCAACAGCACTAGAAAAAAAGCACAATGAAATGCAGGAAAACCTTTGTTTACCATGCTGTCTGTGCTACTGGTTCAGCTATTCCTGACAGGGCCCAGAAACAGGTTCACATTACAATATTCACTGCCTGAAGTCTCGCCATCTCCACCAAAGGAGATGCACAATAGCACATGTAACCTCTTCTATATTATTTCAGCTAACTGAGAGATTCATCTTTATCGCCAGAATGCAAAATAAAATATAGCTGTTATAATGGTCTGCAGGGAACGAGGTAAAAGAACTTTGCAAAGAAGCTGTTTGAAGGGTTTATCATTTCTACATTTGCTGACTGTGTTTAGATTTCATTAATTCAGTGTCAAGTGTCAAAATGAAGACACTTAAAAGTTAATAACGTGAAGGTATTTTGAATTTAATGGGCTCCGACAGACTATGATGTTATATTCCACAAATGTTCATGTAATTCAAATGAATCTACATGATTAACACTGTAACTAAATTGATCAAAACAGGTTATTTCTTGCTTACAATTGTTCAGTTTAAACATGCGTCTACTGTGCTTCAATATGTGAATCATTGCTTAAGACACAAAGTTGTGTGTGATTGTGGTAGATGTTTCACAATATTTTTAATTTCACACTGGAATAATACTGTAATAAGAGCGAATTGCGATACTGTAGAATTGTGACAGTATGTCTAATATTGTTCCACATGCATTTTAGAAAGGCTCAAAGCAGATTTATCATATTTAGAAAGTAAAGAATTAATATTTGCTAAGTGATTGTATTTGCCAGTGCTACTACTAAAACTCCTCATCTCAATCCACTCCATCTTCATATTCCCTATTTTGACAGGTTTACTTAACATTGATGTGTTTTCTATATTGAGCGTGTAAGAGTTGCAACATAAAGGCTCTAATTTGTGGAATTATTATGCAGCAATATAACAAGCAAAGCCATAGTCATGAATAGTAACTTGTGAAGAAAAAAAATTATACTTATTTTTTTTTTAATCTACATGTAGCCTGTAGCATCAGGGTAATTTTGTTCTGTAAATAAAATGCACTAAACTTGCCTTATAACATATCATACTTACCCTTAAAAACCTAACAGTACTATGGAAAAAGAGGACACAATCCTTGCTTTCACAATAACAAAATTTTGGTAAAGCACAGGTTTACATAGTTTTGACAGATTTGTACAGGTTATTGATTAAACAAGTCTAAAATAATAATAATAATAATAATAATAATAATAATAATAATAATAATAATAATAATAATAATAATAATAATAATAATAAGGTCTGTACATTCTGATGGGAGATGATTTTGTTCAGGATATGGTTTTCTCCTCTCAGAATTAAGAACGCATACTTAAAGCATCCAACATTTATGTTGTGTGTTTTATGTTTGTCTCGTTGTCTTGCATTGTGGGTTTTAAATAGGTTTGAATGCATGTCATATTTCAGCGCACATTTTTGTGAAATGATAATAAACGTCATTGAATGTTGACAAACAAAATGATTCTCAGTATGATGTTTACATTGGTTGCTCTTTTCTCATAGATGGATCAAATAAAATACAACGATAAACAGTAGATTTCTGATAGGGTGAAATCTAACAAACCCCAATTCCGAAAAAGTTGGTATGATTTGCAAATCATTGCATTCTGTTTTTATTTACATTTATTTACATTTTACACAGCATCCCCACATTTTTTTTAAATTAGGGTTGTAAGATAAGAGAAGACTTTATTGATCCCATGGGGGAAATTAGACAGACAGACAGACAGACAGATAGATAGATAGATAGATAGATAGATAGATAGATAGATAGATAGATAGATAGATAGATAGATAGATAGATAGATAGATAGATCATGTAAATCTAGATTTAAACATCTGCAAATTACACAAACTTGCCAGTAGAGAGCAGTATTGACTTAAATTATTTACAGTCATGAGGTTTTAAAAAAAAGTTAAGCTGATTAAATTTCTATAGAAAATATGTAATGTCTAGATTGTGATTATAGATGATTCCGTCTGTCATCCCTCTATAGGCTACTTCCAGTGCACGCGTATGACGTGGACGCGCGCGTGAGCAGGCGTTTAAAAGCTCGTGCGTGTGTGTTACATTGCAGATTAATAACTCAATTACAGTGAAGTGCAGTGTGTAGGCTGGAGCTTCAAATCATATAATGCAGCTTTGTAGAAGGGTCAGGTTAATGCATGGCGCCGGTGCACGGCCAAGTCTCCAGGTTTAAAAAAAGAAAAAAGAAAAAGTTGTGTTTAAAAGGCTCCTTGAGTGGTTCTAAGACCGCACTGATAAGTCCGAGAGAACACTAGAAGTGTTAATTCAGCACTTTTAATGAGTAGGTGCTTCCTCCTCGCCTTCCCCTGCCCCTCCAGTCGCGCTCATCCAGGCGTTTTCCAAGGTTTCCCTATAGGAGTCAAGTCGCGCATTCTGCAGCTCTCAGGTTTCACTCTTCACTACAGTACGAGCCCACGAATCCGGAGGGATTGTCCTTCTCAAACAGTCTAGCCCCACTGCTGAGGTTTCCGTCCTGGGAGAAGAATGTGAACTTGTAAAGTTTCGCAGCTTTCTGCAGCCTCGAAGTTGAAGTGGAACTCAAAGGTGCACGGTGCGAACGCGCAACAAGGGTTTTCCACACACACACACACACACACACACATACGCACATACACACACATACATGCAGCCTGCGGATGTAAATAAGATATGAAGAGTCTGAGGACAAAAAGAGAGAGCGGAATAATGAAGCTTGGGTGCGGGTTCTGCAGCCTACTGCTGTTTCATGCCATAGGAATGAGGATGATGATGTGGCGATGAAGGAACCAAAGGACAGACCTGTGTGAACCCTAAATAGCTGGAACAGCTTTTTTGTGATGGTAAGAGGACATCATTAATAAGTCTGTTAATTCCTGTAGCGTTTCAGTGATTTTTTTTCTTTCTCTCTTGCAGTTAGTGAGGTATAGTTCTGCTCTGCTCCCAGAACCCTCTCTTTATTACCAAAAACAGAACAAATATTACTGTGTAGTTCTGCAGCATTGCAAGCTTGTGCTATTTGAACCAAGTTGTGCCTCTCCATGCAGTCGCAGTTGCTCCTTCATGCATACTACCACGCATACCTTCATATGAATAATGCACATACCTACTCTATATGAATAGCCGACTAGACAGCGCCACCTAGAGCTTAGACTTAGGGTTTGAAAGTATTCCGTTAAAAAATTATTAAGCCACGCTTTACATCGCAAGCAATTACAGGACTTCTGTAAAAAAAAAATTAATTAAAAAAGTCTTATATATACTTGTAGGGTTTATAGGCACTTGTAGACAACTTTCCTTAAAGTATTTTTAGGAGATTATCTTGTATTATTTCTGATAGTTTTATGCTGCCGTGCTTCTGGGAAATTCATCTATACTCACCTATACTTACTACCCTTGTGAGGACCATCCTTTAGCATAATTATTCAGTCGTTCACTTAATTCATCTTTAGTAACCACTTATTCCTGCTCTGGGGTAGGTGAGTAGGTGCAAGAGGGAAAATTCATTCTAAAATGGGACACCAGTTAAATGCAGGAGACTGAGCAGAAACTTTTACACTTGCGAGCAATTTAGCATGGCCAGGCTGCCTACCTGAATGATTTTGGGAGGTGGGAGGAAAGAAAGAACCTGGAGTAAACCCACAGGAACATAGGAAGAACATGCGAGACGCCACGCAGACAGTAAGCCAAGCTCAGGATCAAACATGCCCACATTCATACACACACACAAATACACACACACACTCACACACACATGAATTTCTCATCACTCCCCTGGACTTGATTCTCCAGAGAAAAACAAGGATGATCAGGTTTATATTTAATGCTTGAAATGGGTCTGCTTTTGTGTGTGGTCCCAATCTACCCCACAGTCATTTCTCATAAATTCTGTACTCACATTTTTATTGAATAAATTTTTTTTTCTTCATTATTGTTGCACATTTGAGTTCACCAAGTTAGATGCATGGAACATTTGGAAGAAGGCAGAATATGCTGTTAGATCCTTGCTGTGTTTAATGATATAAACAAAATTAATTGGTGGATAAGTCGTCGTGTGTGTGTGTGTGTGTGTGTGTGTGTGTGTGTGTGTGTGTGTGTGTGTTCACATCTGTTAGCTGTGCATTTGCACTTTTGCCATGGAAGCTTGGTTCAGATTGCATGCAGATCCTTCAGTGATGCAGTCCAAACAAGCCCAGGCTCTACTTCACCGTATAGTCATGTATTATGAATGATGCATGTATTGCTAACCGGCTTTAATTTTAAATTCGTTTAGTTTATTCCTATTTCCTTATCTCTCAATCCCCCAAAGTTTAAAATACACTCACAAAACACTTTATTAGGAACAGCTGTACACCTACTCATTCAACAATTATCTAATCAGTCAGTCATGTGGTAGCAGTACAAGACATAAAATCACGCAGATACAGGCCAGCAGCTTCGGGTAATGTTCACACCAACCATCGAAATGAGGAAAAAATGTGATCTCAGAGACTTTGACCGTGGCATTATTGTTGGTGCTACATGGGCTGGTTTGAGTATTTATATAACTGCTGAACTCCTGGGATTTTCACAGAGTTTATGCACAACAGTGCAATAGAAAAAAACATCTATGGAGCATCAGTTCTGTAGATTGAAACACCTTGTTGATGCAAGTGATCAATGGAGAATCTCCAGACTGGTTTGAGATCACAGAAAGGCTACAGTAACTCAGATAACCACTCTGTACAATTGTGGTGAGCAGAAAAGAATCTCCAAATGCACAACACATCAAACCTTGAGGAGGTTGGGCTACAACATGCAATTAATGGATCTTGTATAGTAGCACTACTTGTATGGTTCCCTGCTTGATATATCGCTTTGCTTATTTGTAAGTCGCTTTGGATAAAAGCGTCTGCTAAGTGAATAAATGTAATGTAAATGTAAATGTACAACACCAGAAGACAATGTTAGGTTCCCTTTCTGTCAGCCAAGAACAGAAAGCTGAGGCTGCAGTGAGCACATGCTCACCAAAACTGGACAGTTGAAGACTGGAAAAACATACCCTGGTCTGATGATTCTTGATTTCTGTTGAGGCACACAGATGGTAGAGTCAGAATTTGGCACCAACAGCATGAATCCATAGACCCAACCTGCATGGGTCCATGGTGAGGGGAATGTTTTCTTGGCACACTTTGGGCCCGTTAATACCAGTTAATCAACGTTTGAGTTTGAGTATTTTTTTAGTACCTCACAATTTGAGTATTGTTGCTGACCGTGAGCATCTGTTCATTGCCACAATTTACCATCTTCTAATGGCTAATTCCAGCATGAAAGTCACAAAACAAAAGTCATCTCAAACTGGTTTTATGAACATTACAATGAGTTCAGCGTTTTTCAGTAGTCTTCCCAGTCACCAGATCTGAATGCAATGGAACACATTTGAGATGTGGTAGAATGGGATATTTGCAGCATGAACGTGCATCTGAAAAATCTGCAGGAATTGCGTGATGCAATCATGCCAACGTGGACCAGAATCTCAAAGGAATGTTGCCGTCATATTGTGGAATTGAGGCTGTTTTGAGAGCAAATAGAGGCCCTAACCAGTAATTAGTATAGTGTAAATAAGTGCTCAGTGAATGTAGATATCTCTAATTAGTCAGTTTTATTAAGACAGTTTAAAATATATGGAGTGCACATTGCTTATTTGAAGTGTGAATTTCCTGCATTATATACGTATATACTGTATATGGCTTAGCTTCAAAAGCATTGCATATAATTTAAGGAGACAGTTTTCTTCAAAGACCAGGCACAAAAAATATACATATACGAGTTGTGTTCTATGTAGTGTGTCACACTCTACAGCTCCTTTGATTACTGGCCCTTCGATTTCTGCAGACTCTGTGTTTTTACGGTTATTATAAAATGTTTCTTTGGATATGTGTGAGAGACATGAACCACTGTCTATCACAATGTGCATGACAAATTCAAATCATATCAGGGAAACAAACAATCTTCCACACGACTTCTGCATTATATTTCCCAATGATTGACTGGTTCATTGGGCTGCGAACTCATACTTTATATTATGAGCGGACCTTGTGCTATGTTATTATTTCATACATTTCATATTGTGTAGGAAAATATGACAACCCCCCTTCTGGAGTGTCTCACGCTCAATATCAAAGATGCCATGAAACTTCATGTGTTTTGCAGGATGTGGTAGGAATAGAATTCTGGGTATATTGTAAATAGCAGGCAGGCCATAGTCAGGTCAGACTGTTTTATTTTGCCTCAGTCTTTAAAGGAATATTCAGAATCTCTATCTACTACTACATCTAAAACGTATTGGTGATTTCCAGAGGCAAGAATTTTTATACGATTCTGTGCAATAGTCTCCCATTAATCTGGGAGGTTTGGTGTGATGGGTAGTGGGCATGGAGAACCTGACTGTAACAGCAACAACAATAGGAACCCTGGTCTTTTCTGCTAGAAGGTGGCTATCAGCAACACTGGTTGCTTAGTCAGTTGAATGTGCTACAATGCCATCCATGACAGAGACAGAGGTGGGAAGGTATTCTATTTAACTATCAGTCTGGCCAGTCATAAGCCAACACATCCTGGCCCAAAGCCTCTGTCTCTGTCCTGTCTGGAACCACATTGTGTTGTCTGTCAGTTTGCTAATACCTCAATTTCTGCTATTTCTGCCAGAGGTGTTGCAAAAGTACATGAACCAAATTCTTGTGGACTTGCCATTCTCTTGATACAGACTTACTGCTAAACAGCATATCAGCTGTCTGATGGTATCGGCTCGGTAGGCATATATCTCTCAGTAACAGGAAGTGTGCATCCGCCCACTTCCAAAGCTTGTTGACCTATCTCAACATTGTTTGGGATTTTGTGCCACCCTGTAGTCTGACTAAAATACTACTCTGAAAATGGTGCAGTACTAGCCACACAGTTTTGTGAGGACACAATTTGTTAATTGTAAAAACAACAACAACAATAGCACACAACTTTAATTGCAAATAATTGTGTAAATAAATAAGGTGGCATAGAGCCAGCACTGCAGCACAATGCTGAATAGGTGAGGAAAATGTCTACACACAATCCAAGATAAGTGAAAAAAACAACACTTACCGAGTACATTGTTCCTGATGATTGGCTGTCATGTGTCCTTGACAACAAGGGATTGATATGCAACAAAGGCACGAAAGCATACTTTACTGAGAGCTGTTCAGTAGAGCGTTTTTGAATTAAGATAAATAACCTGATCTTCTCCACTGCAACCCTACTCAATCTAGGGTAACTACTGTAGCTAGCTTACGTGATTCGTTTAAAATCAGCTAACATTGTAAAGCAAGCCAAGTAGCCTAATTACATTAACATGAACATGCAGATGTGAATTTTTCATGGCCACTATTTAAGTTAGCCAAACATAAACAGAACTAAATGAAATGTTTAGAATATTCATACAGGAATAATAATTCCAATATGATTATCAATACTGACAAATACCACACCCCAAAGTTTTATACAACCCATATTGGGTTATTTTTAGTCAACCTAAAGGATATTTTAATTTTTACAAAAATGCTGGGTCAATTTTATTTCATAAATGGGTTAATATTTTCAGGGTTATTTTTACCCTTTGAAAATGTAAAATATACCACATTATAAACAAATATGTCACCATGGTATTTCCTTTATTTATACACAAGAAGGTGTTCAGATATGTATTGCTAGAGCTGCTAAAATTTTGTTCATATATAGACTTTGAAATAAATGACTCAAACAAGTCATATTTTTAAGACAAAAACGTCAGATTTTGATCAAAGGAGACGTTTAAAACATCCAACAAACTGAGTAACCAAATTACGATCCTGTGGGCATTACAAACAGTTAGTGTCATATAAACCGGACTGTTATCGCACATTTTTATTTATTCTAGTTTACAGTAATGGTTTTATGGATAAATGTATTGATACGAGCCTTCGCTGAATCATGCGTTAATTTTGAACACACCTGTGAGTCTAGTTAAGGCCAACACATTTTTGTGCTTCTTTTAACACAATCAGTGTTATCAATCAAAATGCAATTTGTTTGTATGCAATTTGTTTGTAAAATTCTACTAAAAAGCTCATAAAATAAACAAACAATTGCATGAAATTCAGGCAACATTTATCCTTCTCCCTTGGTTGTTGGTTAGTTGTTAGCTACAAAATATGGACAAATGGCTTTGGGCTTAAACTGAGAATTTGCATTACAGAATCCTAAATTATGTAATTGTGGAAATGTGACCTAGCTAACTTGTGAATATTTATTTTACCGCCTTTAGCACCTCACCACCAATTTTATTTGCACAACCTCATTAAGTCAACCAACATTACAGAGATAGTGGAAAGCCTTACAACCTACTGTAACCTCATCCTCTCTTTTTGTCACGTTAACCTTCAGAAGAATTTTTGTCCTCAACATTACTGAGCTAGCTAAGTTCCATTAGCCACTGACTGTCTGCACCAGACTCTAACCCATCCTCCTAATGCCAATTACTACAGCTTGTCTTGTCCAAATCACCTGCTAAATGTAGTTAACCATAACCCACTCTCTGTATTACATGAATAGCTGTAATGCTACTTTATCATTAACTCTCAAAAAGGGAATGGGAATGCTAACATTACCGCGAGCTGTATGCTAAAGTAATGTTATTAACTCAGGTGAGTGTCTAGGTTAACATCACATCCCTGTGACAGCATCCAGCTAGCTAACTCTAAAGCCGGGTGCACACTGTGTGATTTTTAATAGTCCATTATGACTGTTGCTTGTCAGACTGTACAAACTTGATCCCCACTGTAAGCCATGTAATACTGTAGGATCTCAGCTGTCATTAACGTCAGACTGTACGACTGTCAAAAAGCGGAAACTGACGCATGCAAGCAGACCCATAAGCTGAAGATTTGAAGCACAGTCCACAGGAGAAGCCACACTACAGGACTGTGCCTCAAATCTTCTGACACTGCCAGAATTTAATCATAGGAAAAATTGGATCGCAACTGCCATTAATCGGCTGCCGGGGAACATGTGAAACTAGCGATCAAAGACTACAGATTTTGGCCTATGATTACAGGACTCAAAATTCTCAAAATTTGTCTCAGACGACCAAATCACGGCCCATATTGTACAGTGTGAACCTGGCTTAAGTCAGAGCCTCAGATAAGATATAGACCCAGAGAATTATAGAATAATCTCAGACCATATTTCACAGCCAACATTACAACATTGACATTAGTAGCGTAATTCAATCACTGAGGAAGCAGTACATGATATTCACTGTTGAAGCTGTCGTGATAAGTAAAGTTAATTATCACTTGCTGTGTTGCTGTTTTCTGCCTAAATATCCCAAACTCTGTCAGGCTTTTTCAGCAGCATTAACACTAAATAGTGATGAACACTAACCCAGCAGTTGGGTTACACAAATCTACCCCAAAACTGGGTAGAGACAGAAAATAACCAAATTAAATGATCCAAAAGACCCAATGTTTAGGTAGAAGAAATAAGCGTGTAGTCAGAAAAAATGCTATTGATGCATCCCTAGTTCAATGTCAGATACTGCTATGATTAAAGTACTAAAAATATCCTCATCCTCGCTCTCTCTCTCTCTCCCTCCCCGTCCCCTCTCTCTCTCTCAGTTGAGTAAACAATCTGCATGTCTCTTACGAACTGACAGTTCTAATGGTCTCAAGGTGCATTTTTGTTCAATTACTGCCAAACACTGAGTGAGGCTTTTTTTCTTCCTGTTTCTGACCTTTCACTTCATCACAAACAAGCCTTTTCTGCAAGCGATTTCTTTATCTTCTTTCTTTCTCTTGAGTGAGATGGCTTGCTGGATGGGCCATTGACATGTCTCTAACTTGCAGCTTAAAGCTAGAGACAATGTAATTATGTAGCACTGGCAGCTCCTAAGAAAGGCTTGATCATTATCATTGAAATTGGCTCTGACCTTATCTTAATCATCTCCTTGGTGGGTTTTGCATTAACCTGTCCCTGCTGCGTCTTTATTATCCTCCATGTTTAATGAGATCAGCTCCTCCGAGATCCTCTCTCAGTCACAGCCTGTCACAGGACTAAATGACCTCACTTGCCTGTACTTGTGCTGGAATTATCTCAAGGGATAGTACAACATTCTCCATTTCCATAAGACAAGTACTTGAGAAATACAAAAAAAAAAAAAAAAATCTGTTTGAATGTTTGAAGATTATTCTTTACTATTTTTATTACAAATTATTCTTTATTATTTTTCAGTATAACTAGCAATCATATGTTTGAGACATGTCCAATCTTTCTTTCCAAAAACAACCAGTTGACAGAAAACAGATTCTCAGTGGTATTCAGTTTTATTATGCAGTGTTTAACTGTTTATGGTTAAATTAAGGATTCGGGACAGAGTGAATGTTCACATAGTTTCTAACAGCTTCATGTCTGAGTTGGATTTGGATTCGTATTGAGTATTTGCAGGATCTAAATACAAATCTATGTTTATAGAAATGTAATAGAGTAAGAGCAACAGCAATAAAGTAGAGCTGTCACTTGTACAGAATGTAAGCTAAAATCTGGCACGTTTAAAGTCACTGAGCTCTTCAGAACAATCTGTTCTACTGCCAATGTTTGTCTATAGAGATTTATGTACCTGTTAGCAGTGGACATGGCTGAAACACCCAAACTCAATAATTACGAGGGGTGTTCACATATATTTGGCCATTTAGTCTACATCTCGGTCCAAGACATTATCAAGAACAAATGGAATGAAAACAAGTCTTTACTAACTGCTCTTTAGTCTCTTAGTCTATCTGGGAGTTGTGCTTAGAGCTGTGTCTTGTTGAAAAGTATTTTTACACCTTTGTCTCGCTCTTTAAAGTACTTTAAAATGGCAATTTCAGCATGCAAATTTTCAGGTTATGGAGGTGAAGATAGATGCAAGTGCAGATATGAGGTTTAGTGAAAACAAAATAATACACTATGAACATGGGGTAAAGTACCAGAACTAGAAAACAAACATGAAACGATACATAACAGCAGGTGAGCATAATGTGAGAACATAATAGAATCAAAGCAAGACCCTGAGTACAAATCGTGACTTTATTAGTGTGCTCATTACCTCAAACATGAATCAGATGCAGATGGTCATGTGACACTGATGCAGTTGGGTGCAGTGGCTGTTAGGAATCATAGTTCTGAGCTACTCCCGCATATTCATGACAGACCTGAACCCCCCAACACACCCCCTTAATGTGCAGCTCCCAAAGTATATAATAAGTTAGGGAGGGGGTCCTACAGACCAGAGGTGCTACAGATGACGCAATAACCCCTGCCTAGCTTGGGCATGGAGTGATTGCCACCTCGCAGCCAGCGGGGGAACGAAGCTCAAGGCAGAGCCCGAGGGAGTAGCGACGTTAACCACAGAGCTAAAGGGCGAAGCAATGCTCTCCGTGAGATCAGAGGGGGGAGCAAAATTCTCTGTAAGGACAGAGGGGGATGTAACGCTCTCCGCGAGGTCAGAGTAGGGGAACGAAGTTCTCTGCGAGGCCAGAGGGGGGAGCGATGCTCTCCGTGAAGCATGGGGGTGGCGATGTCCTCCCTGGAGCAAAAAGGGGGAGCAACATGGGGCACGAAGCAGTGAAACGGAGTGACGTCTTTAGTGGAGAACTATGTCCTCATCTGAGCAGGAAGGCGGAGCAATATGCTCAGCAGAGTAGGCAAGCGGAGCGACATCTGAAGAGAAGCCTGGCATAGTGACATCTGAGGCAGTGCAGGGAGGCAAATTGGAGCTCTCAGCCAAAACAGGAGGCGGAGCAACATCTTCAGCAGAACGGAGAGATTGAGCAGCATGCTCAGCTGAGCAGGGAGACTGATCGTCATTCTCTTGACTGTGAGATCCGCAGTACGGGAAAGAGGGAGGGGAAAGATCTTACGTATGGTTTTTAGCCATGCTTCTGTGGCCCTGATCCAAGTTTCCCTCCCCTCTGGTTTCAACCTCAGGGACTCAGGCAAGGTTCTCTCTTGGGTGGAGAAAATATCTGCTGCATCCATTTGATGGTCTTGCTTTCTGTCAGGTTACGAATGCGAAGTGCAGATATAAGTTCAAGTGCAGATGCAAGTGCAAATATAAGGTTTAATGTTAATCAAAAACAAAGCACAATAAGGTACTATGAACATGTGGTAATGTACCAGAACTAGAAAATAAACCTGAAACAATACATATATGACAGGTGAGCATAAAGTGAAAACCTAAGGCAATCAGAGTAAGACCCTGAGTGCTATACAAACCATGATTTAAATAGTGTACTCATTAACATCAAACGTGAATCAGGTGCAGGTGGTCATGTGACAGTGATGCAGTAGGGTGCAGTGGCTGCTGGGAATCGGAGTCCTGAGTTAGTTCCCGCATATCCATGACACAAGTATGCTGACATGCTGACAGGAATTGCATATGTTAAACACTTGACTGGTTAATTAGAGCGATGTCATCCAAAATGTGTGTGTTTGGGATAAAAACAAGACACTTGTATGAGATGTTGTCTGTACATTCATTACATCGGGGTCAAATTAGGAGAAAACCTTCTCATGTGTCCCCTATTATAATAGTCTCAGGTAAAATAATTGTGATATTTTAATGTCACTTCTTTGTTTACCCTTAAGAGGTGTAGCTATATTTCAGCCTTAACAGAAAATTAAATAAGGATCTATGTGTTGTACAATACTATGTCTGATCAGTTTTATTTCAATAGTGTCTGTATCTGCATGCTTAATTCCTCTGTGAACCACATTCAAATACATTTATAATATAAAAGCTACTATATAAATACAAATATCGTCTGATCTGTCCTATAGGTCATTCTTTTATATGTGCATGTCATGTATGCCACTTCAATATTTGCTCTAAGCTAACACATGCGATTAATGCAGCTCTCTGTTTGTTTTGTTAGCATGGTTAACCACAAATCCAAACCCTTGCCCTAATTATAAATAAGTTACTTATACTTACTCACCATAATATTACTTCCATACCTATCTCCCTCTACAGCACACCATCTCTAAAGCATGCCAGTGAGATGATGTGCTCATCCATGCAGAAGGTAGGTCTGTGTATTAGTTTCCTCAGAGGCAGGGGAAACCAATCCATAAGAACTTCTTTGGTGCTACAGGCATGACATTCTTCAACCGGCCAAATAATGAGAGCCTTTCATAAGCACTATCTGGAAAAGTCATAAAAACATTTAGCCACTGTGAGAGATCCTACAGAGCTGAGAAATTCCTCTTCCCTAAGGTTTCCCTCTTCACTAAGCAGATACAGAGACATGCAGTATCGGTACAGCAGATGTACCTTTTGAGTAGAAGGGAAAAAATTCTAGGAAAAAGACAACATGTGAGATGAAAATACAATTTAGTGAGAAAACAAAACCACAAAGCAACAGTGACCAAAATGCTAGCTTTTGTGCAAAGAAAAAATGGTTTCTCCTTCCTTTATTTTTTATTTTTAGATATACTTTGGTAGACAATTGCTGCCATATGCAGCCTAAAATTGCAGCTTACTCTTCAAGAAAATGGTACATTGGTGCCAAGATAATTAAAGAAGTCCACGGAAAGAAAGGCTAAATACATGTTTGGGGTCATTCCACTCAGATTATTATTTCTGTGATGACTAAAGCAGTTTTCAGATCAGTCTCAGTTGGGTTCAAAAACATGGTGCCATTTTGGGAATAATGTTGAACCAAGTAGAGAGAGAGAGAGAGAGAGAGAGAGAGAAAGAGAGAGAGAGAGAATATACAGCATGAATGGAAAATCCCACAAATGTTGATCTATTCCACATATAGCCAAGTCTGTCTGCTTCAGAACCAGCCCCTGAATGGAATTTCTTTTGACTCATGCCGATAATTATTGTCTCTTCCTGTGATCTGAGCTGCTCTGCCTAGTGGGGGGGGGGGAATAATAGTTATTTTGTGATTTGCTGGCATTGGCACCCAATTAGTTATAGCTGTGTGATTTGTCTTAATCAACACTATTTCTTTGCCCTGTCTTGCAGGCTCTGGGAGCAGGGATGAAGCTGAAAGTGAAGCGGCGCTACATTGTGGTCTTTCTGTCTCTCCTCACCCTGTCAGTGATGATGATAAACACATATTCACCTTTGCCCTTTAAACAGAAATGTTTGCTATCACAAGGGCCTCACCATAACCAAGCCACTGAGGCAGAAGCAAGGAACTCTAAGCATCTACACATTCATAGGGGATCTTGGAAGCTTTCTAAAATGAAAGCATCAGAAAAACGCATACTTGTAATTGACCACCACCAACATAGAGGTGGTAAACTACAGGAAAATGTCTATTTTTCAACCAGAAATAATGCTAAAAGTATGGTTGTGAAATTAAAACAAGGTTTTTATCAAGGCAGAAACAAGCACTCCTCTCAGACATATATGGCCAATAAAAAGGAAAGGTTATCACACCAACCAGGCAATGGCAATGACTCCAAATATGCCAGCCACCTTGTTCCCAAACATGACCAAACCATACATCAGTCAACCAGCATGCATTCCCTCCACCCAGATATTAAGCCATGCAGGCACAAATGCACTCCAGATGGGCCCAAACCAGAGGGGCTGAAGGGGAAAGACATTGTAGGGCTGTCTGCAGAATTTGAATTGGCCTCAAAAGGAACCAAAATATATGAAAGGCAAGCAAAATTCTCTGAGAAGAAACGGCACCACTTTATGGTTGAAAACAACCAAGTTTCTGGAGAAGGGGCTGAGGGGAGGGACTTCACGATTAATTGGTGTGAGACTTTTCATGATCGGCATTTTAGTCAAGATTGGTACCAAACCAGAGCTGAATCTCTGCCCTGGTTTAGTGAGGATGATGTGAAGAAAATGAATCTCCTTGCCAGAGGCATTGTGTTGAGTAAAGCCAGAATTCCAGGCCATGGCCAAGTGCTTCAAGTGGGACTTGGTAGTTGCAATGAAAACACGACATTACTAAAAGGGGACCATAACATACTCTGCCATACAGGGCAGTGTGCCCTGATAAAGCGCTCCAGTGATTGGTTTGAGGTTCTTGCTTTCCATTTGGACAGGGTCTTGGGTCTGAACCGAAGTCTTCCAGCAGTGCTAAGGACATTTAAAAGTGACCTATTACCATATAAGTATACCAGTGGTTCTGGTAGACCTGTGGTGTGGTGGGACCCAGATATTCAGCATCTAGCTGATGATGATAATGATCAGAACTCTTTTTCCCTCACCTGGCCACAGTATCAAGATCTGCTAAAAGCAAGATGTGGGATGCAAGTGCCTATGAACTCAGCAGTGTGTGTAGGTGTACACCATTCAGAGTGGGGAAGACTGGCGCTGTTTGACTTCCTGTTACAGGTGAGAGGTTAGATAATATAGATTATAATAGTCTTATAATGATCATCTTGCACACAATACAGTTTTATTTTGAACATTTCACGAAACTTGTAATGAGAAGTAAGTCATTGCTAATTTCTCTTTTTGGAAGCCAAGAAAATTTAATTACCTATTCAACCCTTAAAGAACCCTGTTTCCTAAGAATGTAGGCACACATGGTTTTTGGGAAGTGCAAGTCTCTGGGGTATCCAGATAAGATTATGCACAGCAGCATGAGGTGAGTCATAATGTAAGTGCAGAAGCTACAGGCTGAAAATGCAGCAAGGACAGACGAGTATCAAAATCAATCAGGCAAGTCCAGAGGGTGAGAGGAGCCACAGAAGGAGAAGAGTTTCAGGATCTGGAACAAATCCAACTAAACAAAAATGTATGGTTATTACAGTATTATTTTAACATCATCAGTATTGAAATGACTTTTCACAATCATTCACTGAGTGAAATGGAGGACTCTAGCCCAAATAAACAGTGATTTGCCTGCCAAAAGTGGTACTGCACAAAATTTTTTATAAGCTTTTTCATCAGCAGCCTTCATTTCCCTCTCAGACAGCAGCCCTTCTCAGACATCTATGTGCAATGAGCCTGTTTTCCGTTATTTTTTTTTTTTACGATTGCATTTTCTATTCTCACAAATGGGTTCTCTGTAAACTTCTAATTAGAAAAACCCGAGTGAGTTAATTCTTCTGTGAATCACAGATAGATTCTATTTCCATGCTGTAGGAAGTGTATTATTATATGTATACCTGAATAATGAGGCATGTAATTACAGCGATGATACATCTGCTTTGTTTACTTACCCTACCCATAAGGCAGTGTCTTGGATAGCTTTAGTGTTTGTGTTGAAACAAGAGCATCACAGTAATAGCACTCCAGTAAGAGTAAATGGCATCTGTAATCTACCTGGTAGGACAGAACCCTAATTGAGTGGTTAGGTGGACACATCCCTTTCTTACTGTTTTATAAGTTACTGCAATAAATAGAGAGTTTCAGATGATAAAAATATTCATAAAAACAGTAGTTACATGGATTTTACAGGCAAAAAAAAAAAATTTGTCTGTGGACAGAGCAGAGAAAAGTAATAAGTCAAGGTCAGCAAATCAGTGAAGCACCTATAAATAGGTGCTCAGGTTAATATACAGTAACATTTGCCTAATTAATGTTACACTTAACAGTCAATACACTGGTAAGTGTGGTGGCTAGATGTGAGGTGTGTGATAGGAGGGGACCAAATAGTACTTTTTCCGGTTTTAGAGCAATCGTACCAGGGTCAGCTAGGATAACATAATAATGTGAGTTTGATCTCGCCAGTACAGGATATGCAAAATGGCTTTTTAATGGCGATAAACAAGTTCTTTGGATGACATTTTCTTGAACATTTTTTGTCTTTATGAACCATTATGGTTTACATAGTAGAGTAGAACCATTATACCATATGTCCTTATAAAGGGTTATAGGCCAAAGCAGTTTATTTTTTAATGTAGCAAACAATGACATGAAATTAATGTAGTTGCATAAAAAGTGCTGATATAAAGTGAAAACAATGTTTTTATGAGTTTGTGTGTATGTATTTGAGTGTAATATGAGATAGGCCATGAAAAAAATGGAGGAAAAAAGAGTCAATAAGTGCAACCTGGCCAACAGCTAATAGCATGGTATTGATTTGGTGTGATTTACAGAGCAGGATCCTTGAACACGTGCTCTAAGATACTCACTGAACAGCTCTGCTTGCTTTGAGGTGCAAGTTAACACCCATTAGTGTGAAGGACACATTCACTGTCACTACAGGACCAGAAGACTTTCTGTACACTGTGGATAAGATCTTTATGCCGTGTGCACTTCTTCTTCAATTATTATTATTTTTTTATTTCTTATGAACCAGTTCTTTTCCTAAAGAATCAGTTTCTTTTTCTATATTTTGATTTTTCAAGGCTATGACTGAAAGCATAATATGGAATATCTAGTGTGCTTATGAATCCCCACAATGCATTACTTAGGGTTAATGTCCAAATTATATACCACAGGAACCCCAAAATGCACTTGTAGGGAATAAGCAGAAGGACACAATTTCAGAAACAGTTTTTGTTTTGTATTTGGTGTGGGGTGGCTGAACATGCACAATTGCCTATGTGGCCTATGCATATACGGTATGTAGAGATAAGATTGTTGTTATACATGTACACATGTAAAAACTAAAAAATTCTTCATATATCCCTCAGCTTCCTTCTGTCTTAGATGGAAGCTCAGGGTCGGCCATGGCACTGCAACCTTGAGACAATCGAGGGCTTAGCACTGTCAGTTTGGCCATGCTAGGACTCACAGCCTTCTTATTAATGTTGCAGAACTTTAACCTCAGAACGATCCAAAATAAAATAAGAAAAGACTATTATGATGTGGGGAAATTTTTTTTATATATTCATTTGTAGTCTACAGTGCAAAATCTTTACATATGGTTCACTGGAGCAAGAGTACACAAGATTATATAACTAAGTAATAGGGTTATATAAGTTAAAACTGAGGTTTTAACTGAAAGTAAGCACAGAGAGGATGTCATGAAGAAGAGGAATTAGAAGAAGAAGAAGGTGAAGATTGTGTACAGTATATAATCCACTGTGGTGTTGGAAAAGAACCTGCTTGCAAAAAAGACAAATACTGTCAAACTGTGTAATATTCTCTTACATGATTACGTGACTCATTATTTGAGTAGCTGATATTAGGACTCCCCAGCTGCATTTTCTCTATATTATATTCTCTATATCCCACTGCCTGTTCTTAACATGCATAATATATGCTCTTCCAAACAGTGTCCACTCAAATGCCAACCTGTTGGACTGAAACGGGTTTCTTGTTGGCTTTTGAGGGATGCTTTTCACAGCTGTGTGCTATGTAACAGAGATGTGTGAAAGCCTGCGTGCTGGAGAAATAGTGCTATAGTACTGTTCCACTGTACAGTGTGATGGTGATTATTACCCATAATCCTCTATGCTGTCACTATTTCCATCATCAAGTGAACTATGCTGTGACTATCAATCCATGCTGTATTTGTTTACCTTTTTTTACCCAGGTACCATGTGAGCTGAGCTGGGATATATGGGTGGAGCTAAGAATAGTGCAGCCCACCATTGGTTGATACACTCATCACACCATTGTCCTGATTATCTCTGGAACTGCTTCTCTACTGGCACAAAAAATGTCAGTAGTAGGCTAGTGTAGTGACTGCCAAATCCTCCTGCATTTGGATGCTCAACCATCCCCTGAGCCCTGTGCATTACAATACTCAAGGATAGCTGAAAGCAACAGATGATCAGATGATCATAAAATGATGCTGTACCAACATCTTCCCAATTAGTACACAAGGTCATTTCAACGTTGATGAGATGTATGTTTGCTATCTGGGAACATAATGGAACTGAAAACCCATACATAGTGCACTCACAAATAATGTAGAAAGAGTTTTGAAATGCAGCCCCAGATAATGCACAACTCTGTGTGTGTGTGTGTGTGTGTGTGTGTGTGTGTGTGTTTAATGTCCACTGGTACCATTTGCACTCTCCACTTTATTTTGACTAAAGATTAAAGTATTGGAACACTTGGCTCTGTGTGGGTGTGTGGGCATCTCTTGCTGAGCCACGGCAAGCTGCACTGTTCGCTGCAGAAGCATTATTATAAAACCTATTATATGCCTGATAAAACACACACCTCAAGCACAGAGAACCACATCTCTGCATAGTTCAAGCTGTAAGATAGGAACCATGCAGGAACAAATAGGAAGGTGATAGATAGATAGATAGATAGATAGATAGATAGATAGATAGATAGATAGATAGATAGATAGATAGATAGATAGATAGATAGATAGATAGATAGATAGATAGATAGATAGATAGATAGATAGATATTGCATATTTGTTAATAACATGATAGCATTACTTAATCTAATCTTATATCATAATAATGACATTACAGGATTTCGGTGAGTTTTTTGTTACTGTGTTGCGGCCAAAAACATTAGATTTTGCTGCTGCTTTTTTTTTATTATTTGTGATGTAACTTGCTGAGTTTTGGGTGCTTTTTTTGCGGAAAACTATTTGAATTGGCAAAATCGCAATTGCGCAAAATTGTTTTGGATGGTCTTTCACAGTGGTTTGTTGGTAACTGAGACCTTTTAGCTGTACTCAAATTGAAGAGGTCTTTGGCTACATGCTTACTGTGATGACGTCATGTGACTCGTCTTGGCCCAAATCTGCGGTCATTTTGAAAAGTACAAGCTCCTCTGAATATTGCAGCATTTGCTTGATTTTGAATTCATTTCTGCGATCGCAAAATCGCTAAATACTGGAGGGACTGACATTACATCATTACTCTTGTTTCTATGTAATTTAGCTTTAATAATATTGCCATGAATGGGACTGTATGCTTCTTTCTCTAATCCACTCACTCTGTGTGTGTGTGTGTGGTGTTTTTATCTCCCACAGGTAAATGACAGACTGGACCGGTACTGCTGTGGGTTCCAGCCTGACCCTGCTGATATGTGTGTGGAAAACCTTCTGAATGTCAAATGTGCAAACCCTAAACATTTAATGCTGGTGCATATTCTGGTAATGTCACGTTCTCTTTAGACTGCTATGAATTATTATTCTAAACCTTTATTCAAAAGTGTTTGAAAGTTGCATTTCTACATCGAGGAATCAGCCATGTCCTTGAGCAGTTTAGGACTTTCACTCTCTTTGTGACATCCTTGCATGCATAAATGATGACACGACGACTTCAGTGAAACATAACACTATTGCACGTTTTAGCTCGATGCAGTTACATGCAGTTCTATTGACTTGCCAGAAGACAAGAAGTTGATAGGATCTGTTGCAATCACTATGAAACAGCATATTTTATATACCTAGGCAGAATGAGATATTTTATTTGTTATTATGTTTTACTCATGGACACCTGCTAAAATGAACATATTGGATCATTTTAAAATCACTCCGCAGTATACAATCAACAGTATACCGAGCTTTATTTCCATCTTGAAGCCCTGAGATACAACTAAATATAGAAACATTCATTTTTATTACACTGTCTTCCTGTCTCAAATTCTTCCCACTCACACTTCAAAAATAAATATATGTATTATTTTAGATAGATAGATAATTTTATTTGTCCTCAAAGAGGAAATTTGTTTCCACCGTGGATCCATAAAAAACATAAACACAACAAAATCATAAATATTAACCATCAAAAAAATACATACATAGAGGAAAGAAGGGACAAAAAAAATAAAGAATAAAGAAAAGAGAAAACATCAGGATTTTAACCATTATCATGGGATTTCTCTGTGTCACACTATACACAAATGACTGGCACTCAGTATTGGATTTGATATCTTGCATCCACATAAAAGATTAGGAAGTGTTTATATTTTATTTACACACATTTTGAGGATGTTAAATATAATGTGCAGAATGAAATTGTAATTATATCAGAAATGACAGAAATGCTCTAAGGGCCAAAAACTGTCAACTGTGTGTCAGGTGCATTTTCTTTCTTGTTATCTGATTTGACAAATGTGTCAGCTTTACTTTTTGTTCATTGTTCAAAAGCTTTAACATTACTAAGATGTTTAGAGCAGTTTGTTTAACATAATTAAATGTCAGTGTATTTGTGCAGTCAAGTGCACTTGCATTTCTAATGAAATTATATAAGTGGGTGATGACTATATGAACTAGTGCTCTGCCTCTCTTTCTCTCTCCAGGTTCGGAGGACAGATCCCTCCAGACTAGTGTTTATAGATAATGCAGGCAGGCCTCATCACCCACAAGACAACCTCAACTTCAGACTGATTGAGGGCATTGATAAGTAAGTGCTGATATTTATTCATCATGACCTTAAAAAGCTAGTGCATATTAAGGAATTTTACATATACATCTAGTATATCTACTTTATATAAAGGCATTAGTTCAGCCACACCATTTGAAAATTTCCAGATAAATGTTCGTAAAAGCTCATAGATAATGTCAGAGAGGGCACTTATTTACTTATAATATTGTCCAGGTGAGGTAAGGACACTCTCAAAATGTGTTCAAGACAATACATCAAGTCATCTTCGTTTATTTCTATTATTTTGTGTGTATTAAAGAAAGGATTTGCACTTACACATTATCCGCAAGTGCACACTAGATTGTAGACATCAGCAACAGAATCAAGTACCTAATTAAATTTGAAATTTGATCAAACCCAGCTATTATGCAGTGGCAATTTCAGCAACTACATTTGCTGAGTTCAGCACATTAAAGAAAAAATGAAACAAACACATTAGGTTAAAGAGGGAGTCAGTGATTTCAAAATCGCATTCCAGCAGCTTTACATATTGATATAAGATCCATGTTACTATAATAAATTACGTTCACTACTTAAGGTAAAGTTACGCAAGTGGAAATTTAAGAAGAAATTCTGCCCTTAATTTAAACACACTGATCTAAGCGTAATTTTTTTTTTTCGGTGTGGTACAGTAGGTTTAAGGTTTATTACCTTATCCTTAACTAGATCCTGGACTGCTGTTCTTTATATTTTAAGTGATATGTGTACATTTCATTTTGAGACTCAGTATTATCTGGTTAGGGGGTGGACGGTGGCTTGGTAGTTATCATGTTCACCTCACACCTCCAGGGTCTGGGGATCGATTCCCAAAGGGGCTGTGTGTGTGGAGTTTGCATGTTCTCCCCGTGCTGCGGGGGTTTCCTCCGGGTACTCCGGTTTCCTCCCCCAGTCCAAAGACATGCATGGTAGGCTGATTGGCGTATCTAAAGTGTCCGTAGTGTATGAATGGGTGTGTGATTGTGTATGTGATTGTGCCCTGCGATGGACTGGCACCCTGTTCAGGGTGTACCCAGCCTTGTGCCTGATGCTCCCTGGAATAGGCTCCAGGTTCCCCGCGACCCTGAACAAGGAGTAAGCGGTAGAAGATGGATGGATGGATGGATGGATGGATGGTATTATCTGGTTTGTTTATCATGAGGCAACATCTGATAGCTAAGGTCAGCTTGAGGCCATGTCTGTGACATTACATGGTACTTCATCAACCTAAAAAGGTATTTATGCATAAATATTTATGTAATTTAACATAAAATGTATTTTACATTAAACATTTATGTAATTTAATAGTAATTAGTAATCCTGTTTGATAGTAATTAGTAATCAATAAGTCCTGTAGTACTGTAGATTTAAACGATATATCAAAGTATCAATAGCAATCAAATGCTTTATGATCAATTCTGTCAACATTTAGCCTATAATAACTCATCCCATGATTACTGGCAGTTTCCAAAAATTTGGTTCAGTCTGAATAATGACAAAGATGTATGACATCTGTGACTAAGCTAATTTTCTGAAAATTAGTTGAACATGAAGTGGGTTAAAGCATTGACCTTTCGCCATTACTAGCAACAGCAGCTAATATGGCATCTGCTGTTTTCCTGTAACTATGAATTGGACCACCAGCATCCAAGCAATTAAACAAGGAGTCACCTCTACCTGCCTGTCAATCATTGTGTCTGTCAATTCAGAAAACTCCCCATCTCTCACTAGTATTTCTATGCGTATTTTGGGGATGTGGATTTGGAGGGAACACTGACAGACCGTTGTATTTATTTGGATTCTGAGCTTCATATCAGCTAGCACCAATTAACCTGTACCAAAATAACCTGAGTGCAGAGCATGTTTATGATTGGCAGGTTTCCGGAGAGAGCCATCTCAGTGCTGCGGTCTGGCTGTCTGCAGCAGCTGCTCCTGCGCTCGCTGTCTGTGGATAAAGAGCTGTGGGAGAGTCAAGGAGGAGCAGCTGGCCTCAGAGCCACCATATACACTCTTCAGCACAGAGCTCAAATCCTGCTGCAGCACATCCAGAACAAGAGAGTAAACACAGATCTGTGAAACTATACCTATTTAAAAGAACTTATACTGACTACAAGCAGGCAAGTTAAACATCTATGTGATAAAAGTTGTGATTTTTAAAATGAATAATAGGTGGTGATATGTGCAGCTGCTGCTGCATTGTGTGTAAAATAGTAATTTTATACTAAAGGTGGTGCTACAGTTATTTGGCAATGTGAAACAACGGCTTGGTGCAGTGCACTTATAAGAAAGTAGGTCATCTAATATTGATACTGACCATTTTCAAGAATGAATTTGGGATGTTTTTATTCAAGATAGTCTTTTTCACTATCCTCAAAGTTCTTTGTACAAAAAAAACATGCACACAAAATAAACAAACTGGCAAACTAATCTAAGAGTAAGCTAGTTAAGTTAGTTAGCTAGTTAAAGCATCTGTGTATCTTGCAGTACTACATTTGATTTAGCAAATGTGGGAAGCCAAGTTAAACTTTTTTTTAAATGTATCATACAATATACTATTGAGTTGTGAGGCTGTTTTGCAGAAAGGAATTTGGTGTGTTGAACATTGTTGTGTGCTCAGAAATCCCATTATGCAGCAGAGTCCAAAGATTTTATCAGTTCTGGCAATCTAGATTACATCATACTGTACTAATTGAAGTTATTAGTAAAAAAAATAATGTTATGTTATTATTTATTTTATCAGCAATCACAATAATGCCTGACATATAAAAGACTATGCCGACTCGTTTCCAGGTCATAAAAGAGATTACAGTTAATGGTGTGTGGAGCATACACATGAGTACATTGGAATTAAATGATCTTTCTGGTTTTTTTTTGTTTTTTTTAAATGGGAGAAAATGGTGTCTAAATTTAAGTTGTGTATGAGGAGTTGTCAAACGGATATAACATTGTTTGTTTTACATAATATATTCTTGATAAGCATCGTGTGATTATTAGTTTTTGATAGATGATCAAATGAAAAAGTTTGTAATGTATTCAGTGTATTTGGATCGTACTGGGGCCAAATCTGCCAGTCATCTGCGAACAGTGTGAAATGGAGAACAAACTGAATTTTGCCAGACTGAATGTAGAAAGCTGAAGAGATGCTGCTTGGTGGAAAGGCATGTCTAAGAAAGGAAATACTGTGTCAGCATTTCTTCTGCTACAAAGAGGGTTAACTCTTTCAGTTGTACAGCTTTGCTCGGTTGACCCATTTGCAAAGACAGTGTGATGCCAAATAGTTAAACAATACTTCAGTGTTTTAGCCGAGGTAGGAGGATTGGCTTCTGGTTTAGGCAAAAAAGAAAAAATTATTATTTGTGTTGTTAACACGGGAAATTTCTGTTCATATTTAGTAATTGAGGAGAATAGGTCTGATATGTGAGACTTAGTCAAGTTTTCTTTTCCCAGAATGTTGTAATGTTTATGTTGTTTGTACTTGTGTTTTGTATGCCTGCCAGAATAATTCTTTTTGGAATTGTTCAGGAGAATTGAACTGAATTGGATTGAATTGAATTTGAAGCTCAAGCTTTTCGATATAATTTAAATGTGGGTTTAAAACCTCTAAGCAGAAATACATTGCTGTCAGAACATCTGATATAACTATGAACAATATATGAACTTCAGCATTATAACACCATAAATAATATTACAAAATTAACACTTGTATAATTCCATCCATCCATCCATAAAGCCTATCCTACACAGGGTTATAGGGAGCCTGGAGCCTATCCCAGGGAACTTTGGGCACAAGGCGAGGGACACCCTGGACAGGGTGCCAACCCATTGTAGGACACAATCACACACACACACACACACACACACACACACACACACACACTCACTCATAGACAATTTGGAAATGCCAATCAACCCACAGCTCAGGGAGAACATTTAAGCTCTCGATACAGGGGCAGAAGCAGGATTTACTCCAACCCCGGAGGTGCGAGGCAAACGTGCTAACCACTGTACCCCCACTTTTATAAAATAATAAACCAAATCAACAAAATAATCAGTACCTGCATTAAACAATGCTTATACCATTACAGAGTAAAATTAAGCCCATAATGAGTAATAACAATTAACTATGGATTATATTCATTAATTAATCTCCAGTGCTTTATCTTTGTCACAGTCACGGACCCAGAGCCGGTCATGGATCCAGAGCTGGCTGAAAAGCTGGAATACAACCTGGATGGTTTTAACATAGTTATAATACCTTTCTCTTTTGCAAAAGATTGTCTCTTTTATCCAGTTCATTCCAGCCTTTCACATGTGCAATGTGTATCTTTCTAATTGTAAGCCAAAAACTTCTGCTTCTAATCACACTTGAATTCAATTCAACTAAATTCCTCTTATCCTTGTATGAAGAGTTCATAAGAGTATACAGATGTTTAACAGCTGGAAATGCCAGGGTTGGATTAAAAAAAAAACATACTAAACACACACACACATATAATTATTATAAAATTTTTTTTTTTTTACCTCATTACTGTAGAAGTTGACAAATGATCATTCTGTCAAAACAGCGAGCCATTTATAGTTATAAACATAAGGCTTCAGACCTTTGATTGTTCCAATAAAAACAGTTTTAGTAATACCTGGCATCATGCTGTTGTAGATTTACTATACTATTATTATTATTATTATTGTTACAGCATATTACAGTGTTGCTTGGCCACTGCAGTCTGATTAAATAGCACAATACAGCTGATTTCTTACAAGCTCAGACTTTTTCCTATATAAAACATCAAAATGTCTATGCATCAAGAATGGGATCAACCCTCATAGATAAACACTTCTCAGTTGATTGCAGCTGAATGAATAATCATAATTAGATATTGGATATGTACTGTGTGTGTGTGTGTTAAAGAGAGCATGAGAGAGAGCAAGAGAGAGATAGAGACAGACACATCTAATTCATAGCAAATAATATTGGCAGTAATGTTGTTTGAATGCTTTATGTGTAAAGCAGGTATATGTTGTTTTTTGCCATTCGTGTTGGAAAATGCATACTGATAGCTTAACGGATAACTTTGCTTGTATTTCCTCATTTGTAAGTCGCTGTGGATAAAAGCATCTGCTAAATGAATAAATGTAAATGTAATGATGTAGTTGTTATCACCATACACTTCCTTCTTCCGTGTATCTAAAGCTATTGAAACTTATTGTTAGGAAGTGAAAATTGAAATGGGGTAACTGCTATTGTTATTTTGATATGACAGGATCATAACTCATAAGACACGGAAAATGCAGTTGCAAATGGACTTTGCGTTTCCATTTGAAATGTCCCTGACCCTGTACACTCGTGTAAACGAAAACACAAACAGTAATACACGATTTATGCATCCGCAATTCTGAAGCGTAATTGCAAATTCAGTTTGCGATTGCTCTTGAATATTGTCCGCAAAATACTTATATATACATTAAGTTAAAAGAGCTATAACTAGGAATATATTATTAAGCTAGCAATTATTTAAAAAGGTATAGTGTAATAAGTGTGTCCATTTTCAAGATGTCTGAAGGAAATTTGGGGGGAACTGTATCTAAAGCCAGGCATTCCCAGGTCAAAATGAACCCGAGGAACGTCACAAGCACTTGCAGTGCTCTGGTGTGATTATAAGCTCCCCAAACAAGCTGGACGTATGTAATTTAGCATAAAACCAGTTTGTCAGTTGTTGGTGAGATTCTGAGGTTGTCTTTTGGGCTTCATGTCCAAGCAGAACACAACACAGTCACGTGTTCCAGGAGGACAAGTGTAGGCTGCACAGGGTTAAACCTGTTGTGACTGCAGTGGTCATGATGTAATGCTGGACCTCGCTGACTGGCCTGCAAAACCACTGTGCCTCAATTCTACAGAAGAGCTGTGTTCCTAAATAAAATACAGCGATCAGAAGCACAGTTGGGAGCTGGATAAAGAACAGAATCGAGAGGACTGCATTACTACCAAACAGAAAAAATTTATAGGCGGCTGTGGCGCAGTTGGTAGAGCGGGTTGTCCACTAATTAGGGTTGGCTGTTCGATTCCCGGCCTGGGTGACTCCACATGCCGAAGTGTCCTTGGGCAAGACACTGAACCCCAAGTTGCTCCAGATGGCAAGCTAGCACCTTGCATGGCAGCTCTGCTACCATTGGTGTGTGAGTGTGGGTGAATGAGACTCAGTGTAAAGCGCTTTGGATAAAAGCGCTATATAAGTGCACATTTACCTTTTTTTTTTAACCAAACACTTTACAAAGCTTTACAAACAGAAATATCAATAAAGCTTATACTTAAATCAAATATAACTTCACTGGCCTGTATTTCGGCCATGCCATTTCTTTTTATAAACTAGCAGGCTACTTCCAGAAGGTGTCCAAGGCCCTACATGACTCCTGTTTAATGGCATTAATTAAGTGTTAATTTTTAATTAAGCATGACATTCAATTAATCTGCAGTCCCCGGAGAGAAAATCCTGCAGAACTGGCTCATTTTCTGCCCTCACATCTGGCCATCAGACCTGAACACCGTCTGAAACTCTGAACTTTAGCATTGCAGCACAGCTACATAACTTCACAGACAAGCTCCTCAATCAGTAGAGTGAATCCAAGGGCTCTGCCCTCTGGTGTTGCTACTGCAGAGACGTGCGGTAATAATTGAGTCCATAAGGTCCTCACCCGGTTGCCATGACAATGCACAGTGTGCTGAAGGCTGGCTCTCGGCTCTGGTGTGATGATGTGATTAACGGCTCCCAGCCGAGGCCTCCGTCTCAGGTGTGGTGCTGATGCAGACGCAGGAAAGGCTGAGCGCTGCTCCATTGGGGCCTTAATGACAATCTGTTCTGTGAGCACCCTTCTGTCACAGGCTTTGTTTGTATCTGGAACTTTCCCCTCGATAACCCGACAAAACACATCAGCAGCAAGCTGGGTATGAGAAAGCTGACAGCTCTGTATGCAGCTGCTAAATGAGTTTTGCATTAGTCACAGTCAAATGACGTATTACCCACCCACTCAAATGAACAATGCCAACACATTTTAAAGGCAATTATAAGATATTGTGTTGGGAAAAGTTTTATGTTGTATCCAGAATTGCAAAATTACTATAATTACTGGAATTTAGTGCAATTCCTAAGATCCCCTTGATAACGAACCACAAAACAGCCCCAAATCAGACACACGACCATATTTTACCTTGTGTATATAAACCCTTCCTTGTGAGCAGTTCCTTATTTATTTATTTATTAATTTTTTTTTACCCATACCATGTAGATGGTGTGCACAAAGTTCAAATTATGGTCTTATCTGACTGCCCCACCCAATTTCAATTGCAGCATAAATGACACAAATTCAGGCACTGCATGACAATTATGGCAGCACCAGGAAATCAAACTGTAACCTTTGAGTTTTCTTTGCCTCCTTATTGTTTAGGTGGTTGTGGTATTTCTGTTACTGTTGGGATTGTTTTTATTATTATGGTCCTAATTATTACTGGTATGTTTTTGTTTTTACTTTACATTATTTTAAAAAATATTAAATAATTTTTTATTATAGATTTTGCCGGTGCTCTTGGAGGGTGCCAATAATTCTGGATTTGGTGTTATTTAACAGCCGAGGGTGATAATACAATAGTGAGCTGAACGAATAAAAAGTCAGTTTCAGTGTGTCTTCTGTATTGCAACTAGAAGGTCAGAAGTGTAAATGTGTAAAAGATTCCTGACAGAAATAGTCAATGAGACAAAACCCTAACTTCAAATGAAGGAAGCTTAACCTTTTTCCTGTCTTCTCACCATCAGGGTTATTTTTGCAAACATAAAGGCCAATTAGTGGCTCACAGTTCCCTCTGGAGAAAAGGAGTACTGCTGTCAATGTACTGTATGAATCCCAAAGATCTCTGACTGCTAGCTCAAGGCAAAAGACTCCATTATCAATTGTAATGGCAAGACACAAACTATTGAGGGTTTTGGTATTACATTTTGTGAATAATTTACAAGTTGTTTATACATGAGAGTGCCATCGGTATTGGATACAACCAAAGTTACATAACCAATGTTTAATACAACTAGAAAATGTCATGTTTTCATTTGCAGTGTTTCATTTTCCAGTGTTTCATTTGACTTGGTTTAACTGTACTGGTGTATGGTGTTCAACGAGTCAAATCATAAGGGCATTATTTTCATAAATCAGCTGGAAACATGTAAAGGAAAGACTCTACCTCAAAGGCAAATTGAGACATAAACCAGCAGAATTAAGAGAGGAAATCATTTTATAACTCTTTATTTCCACAAAAGGTCCAAGGTTATTACATAAGTTAAATGCACTATAAGATTTTTTGAAATAAGACCATTAAAACCTAAACAGACTGAATTTATTATATATTTCTTGACCTGAAGCCTCAAGCACTTTTAAACCACATTTTGTGAGGTTTAAATTTTAACTCAGCATTGCCAGCATTTCTTGCAGCTTATTAAGCTATTCTTCTTTAGTAATAATATAGCTACTGATTAATTGTAATAGGTAATATACTGGTAAGATATCAATGCAACTTTAGCAGCTATGCTCACTTTATTTCAGGTACAACCACTACAAATAAAGTAAAACTGCACTATATGGCCAAAGGTTTGTGGACACCTGACCATTGAACACATGTTCTTCCCCAAACTGTTGCCACAAAGTTAGAAACACACAATCGTATGCAATGTCTTTGTATGCCATAGCATTAAGATTTCCATTCACTGGAACCGACTGGCCTGAACCTGTTCGAGCATGACAATGAAGACATGGACCATGCTAAAAAAATCCTTCCCAGAAGAGTGAAAATGGATGTGAAATAGAATGTTCAAACAAACACATAAGAATGATGGTCAGGTGTCCACAAACCTCTGAGTTTTTGGGGTTTTTTTTAAGTTTTTTTTCGTATTACTATATTGAAATTAAAATACAAAACACAGAAACAACAGCTTCTATTTACGGGATCTGTTAGGTAAGCAGTTATGCGAGTTACTACTTCTGGGTCATGTCAAATCTTAAGCCGTGCTGGCTCGAACTAGAACACAGAAAAAAGCAGACGCAACATTCAGAGGACATTCAGTCAGAGCACTCACCTGCCATATACTGGGCCATGTTCCTCCAGGGTCTGAAAACATCTTCCCTGTTGTTGTTTAGTTGTTTTTTTAAGCAAAACACATACTACTACATTTTTAATGCTATTGTGCTTCTGCAAATCCGCTCTAATCTCGAATGGTGACTGCAGTCTATTATAGAAATTATTAACTAAAGGTAATGGTCTCCAAAAATCAGAGAAGGCCAACCAAAAAAACCCTACTAAGCAATTATAAATATAAATAAATATGAAAAGCACAAGATTTAAATACTTGAACATAGAGCAAAAAAAAATTTCCCTACACCCCCCCCCCCAAACCTAACAGATGGCAGGTAGTGAAATTCACTAATAGTTTATTCCTCGTCTTGTATTCAACTGAGCATAAAAATCACTAAAATAATACCTTTTTCATGATGAACTTGAAGCCAGGAATGTGATGTTCTAAATTAATCTTGGGTAATCTGGTTTCATGTGAGACATGGAAATGGCCTGACTACATCACCAAGCCTTATTTGTATCATCAGATTCAAGATTCAGACTCTTTCTGTGATTACCAGCATTAGACATCACACCAATATCATATTAGACTCAGCACGGATTAATTATCCTTTTCATATACATGAATATGATTAGCATTTAATTATGTCAATCAAAACACAAGATATGGTAACAGAGTACAGCTGAGGTATCTAAATGAGGAAAAAATTATCCCCGAAAATAAGTGAAAATGCACATGGACTTTAACCCTTGTGTTCTGTTTCGGTCGAAATAGATACTTTTTTACCAAAAGTGGAACCATAGTAAAAATGTTGTTTTTTTTAACCTACCAAATGAAACTTGGTGTTTTACCTCTGTGTTTTAAACTGTGTTTTACCTCTCTTGAACATGAAAAATGCCCATTTTATTTTTCACCAAGTGGTGAGATATCAATTGACACCTATCTGCTTAAAAAATAATAATAATAATAATAATGCAGATAAGTAAGTTCACTGTTATATTACATCTAGGTATTATTTGCATTCATACCTACTTGCAGGAGTATAAGTTGTTTTGTGTGCCTTTACTATTCCCCAAAAACACAGATGTATACAAGGTATACAATTCTCTTCTATCTCAGCTCCCTAAGCCAATGTGGACCATGAACATCACATCCATTGCTAAATAATGAACAGAACACTACAGTTCAATACTGATACTGAAGTATGGGACAATAGTCAAGAAGAGCCAGAGTGTTAAGGAATTAAATCATTTATAGCGAGGAACTTAATAACTGATACTGCAGGTTACATTCAACTTAGTTCTGATAAACCCACCAGCAGTGTTCTATCTTTATTTCCATTTGATCATGCCAGGCTGGGTTAAAAGAATCAACCCTCCCATTCCATATTCCCAGTACAGTAAGTCTGATTTACAAACTATTTCAATATCAAAATACGCAAGCATGAAATGTCTTCTCGAATGAAAAGGAAAAGCATCAACACTGAAAAACTAGTACAAGTCATCCATACATACAATGAATAAATGGGGAAAAACATACTTCTAAGACCACTTTGCTTTTAGGCTGATTTGGCTTGATATTATATCTAATTTTAAGCTAACCAATGAGACTGTAATGACTACATGAAACATTTGCTCAAGTCACAAAGTCACATAAAAGTCAGGATTGCAAAATTGTAACAAAATCACTTGTGCCAAAAAAGTAGGAAACTTTAAAATATCTATCAGCACAATCAGATAATCACACCCACAGGCACGATACATTTCAACACCACATATCTTTAACTAATAAATAAAAATAAATTAGCTTACACCAGTTTATAAATAGATTTTGAATATCGAAAATCTTTCAAACTCTTGATAAAGTTAAAGGAGTCTTTTCAAAGTTTGGCAGTTCAGTGTTCTGTATTCATTTTTAGTCCTCCTCAGTACAAATGTTCCTCTCATTTACTGTGGCAATGAGCTACACACTATGTCATTTAGGAAAATCTGTTTTTTTCCCCCCACACAGAACAAGCCAACTTCACAGTATTTGTAATCAGCATTTCCCTGGTCTTGACACTATGAGCTTAACAGAATTAGGTTTTACATATAAGAACGTCTGCAAACGGTCCCAAAAGGTTCTTGTTAAAGATACAGCGCACCCACACTAAATATGTAGTAAAGGGCTTAATGTTCTCTGAAAAGGTATAGTTTTGTTGGGGGAGAATATAAGGCATGTATGTGTTCTCTCCCTGCTCCTGGATCCACACTTCATATTTTACCTCTCTTACCTTCAAGTATTTGAGGTTCCAAGGAATCTGCCAGGACACAGACAGCTTTGCTTCATGGGCAGCCTGCACTGATGTCTGGCACTTGGGATGTCTGACTCGACCAGGATGTACTACACTGACAGGTTTGCTCTTTTTCAGATTAGGCTTAATTTTTAGACCATCTCGAAGGACTTCCAGGAAGGAAGGAATGTTCACAATGGTGTCTTGATAAATCCGGAAAAGCCACTCTGGGTTGCGACAGCAGAGGTGTCTCTGCACCTCCTTACTAGCTAGGATACGTTCCTGTTCCTCTTTCTCCAGGTGAGTGATACCTCCTTGGTCCCAAGGGCGGTCAGGATAGGCTACAGAATTCTCTTCAATGGTGTTTCTCCATGCTATGTACTGCAAGTCCATTCCTGGCAAGGAGGCCAGAGTTTTATATGGAGTATACTGTTCTGGGTTGACAGCATATGGAAAAAGCTCGATGACAGCAGCCCCTCGTGGTAGGAACATGGACGTGATCAGTTGAGCACCATGCATGCTGACCAGCATGGATGCCGCACTGATAAGCTGGACTATACTTGCAAATGTTTGCTCCTCCAAGGACACGGTGACTGTTCTCATTTTGTACTCTTGAGCCAAAGAAAGAAGCAACTCTGCCTCATTGAGTATCAACCTGTTAGAAGTTCTACTAAACACTACTATATAATCATCACCTTCAGGCCTCTCCTTTGTTGTGATATTAAGTCTGTCCATTATGAACGAGGCAAACTGACGAATCTCATTCCCAGACACCAGAATGTTAGCTTTGGGCCCTTGGGGCTGTACAAAGCCGTACTGATACCATGTGGTCATCTTCGACAATCCGACATAAGATTTGGTGAAGCACATGAGCTTGCCAAAGTTCCGTAAGTGCTCTTTAAGTAGTGGCTGTTTGCTGCTAAGCAGGCGATAGAGATCAAAATGGCTCCCCTCTCCCCAACCTTCCATGAAGACAAGCCTGGCTTCATCATCCAAGTCTGTGTACTGTTGCATGGTGTAGAATATTGGAAGAAGATCATCATGGAAGATGTGCATCAGGTTATCAGCGTTGAAGCGATTGAGGATGAGAGTGACATCTGGCACAAACACAGGCTTCGGCATGTACTTTAGTGCAGCGGCGGGCAGTTCCAAGAAGTTAAAATACTGAGTATTATGATCCTCAACAGAGGACAAGTCCAGCAGGGCTGGTTGGAAGCGACGAGGGCCTAAATTGGGAAGCATGACTGAGGCATTACTATGGAAGAATATGAACTCCTCAGCCTCGGAACAGTAGCAAAGGTAGTCAAAGCGGCAGATGCGGTCAGTGTGCATTTTGCCAGTGCAGACCATCCTTGTGCCTTGCTCTTGCAGTGCCAACAGAGCGGCATGATAATCTATGCGCACATGTGAAAGCTCCTGGGATTGTCGTGTCAGCTGTAGCTCCTCTTCCAGTTGGGCCATGTGGTCGCTTAGCTGAACGTACTTCCATAGCAGGGCTGCAACCAGCGATACAAGCAGGCCATTTAGCACTGCTGCCAGGTTCATTCTACAGCCTAATGCATGCATTGCAGCTGAGTTCCAACACCACGCTCATGCTCGACCTGCACCAAGAGGAAAAATCATATGTTAAATACTGTTGTTATAAATACTGGATGATTTTCCTTTTTTTTTCTTTTCTTTTTTTTATTTACCCACACAAACAAAACTTAGAGAATCTGTAGTTCTCTAGCATCAAAACTTGACATCACCCTAATCCACTCTGACAGTTAGAAAGCTTTATACATTAAATCTGACTGGAAGTCATTTTCTCTTTCTGGTACGCAATCAAAAATTTCAGATTTAGTCCTGCCTTTGCGCTTATAATAACCTCCACTCCTCTAGGAAGGCTTTCCATTAGATTTTGGAGCTTGACTTTGGGGATTTTCCCACTCAGCCACAAGAGCATTAGTGAGGTCAGACACTGATGTTGGGTGAGGAGGCCTCTGGTGCAATCAGTGTTCAAGTTCATCCCAAAGGTGTTAAATGAGCTTGAGGTCAGGGCTTTATGGAGGCCATTCAACTTCTTCCACAACATCCTTGGCAAACCATGTCTTCATGAACCTCAATTTGTCATGCTGGAATATGTTTGGGTCCCTTAGTTCTAGTGAAAGGAAACCGTAATCCTACAACATAGAGACATCCTATACAATTGTGTACTCCCAACTTTATGGCAACAATTTAGAGGCCACAAAATAGTTAAGGTCCACATATGGGTGTGATGTCTATTGTTAAGTGTCCACAAATCTTTGGCCATATAGTGCAAGTCTTCCCTCCCAATAGTGAGTTACAGAAAAGAAAGACCAAAGGGTTAACTTCAAACCTTAGTATCTAATTTTCTGAGCCACTGAATTTCTAAAATAGCCATTAGACCCATAGAATAGACATAGTGGCCTAATATGCTCTGTAGTCACGATTGGTATGTCCATCTAAGTCCATCTACATGAGAGATTACTAGCCTTGTGGGCAATTATTAGTCATCCAGTTTCGGTCTGCTATAATACGAGCATTACAAATCTGAATCAATATTAGCTTGAAGCACTTTCTGTAAACTTACCTGGAAAAATTATTTTAGATTTCTTCTGACAAATTTTCTCAAAGGCTGTACTTGGATGACATTCATTTTACATGGGGAGCTGTGGTAACATCCCTTACAGGTGTTATTCTTGGGACTTTATTTATGTCCAGATTGGCAGTTTGTTTGTCTCCCTCCATTCTTGAGAAAATTGGATTTTTTTTTTCTTTTTCTCCAAAAAGTCAAAGGTAGAATGAGAATTATAACACTGCTTTTGGATAGAAATCACAGTGATTAACAGGACATTATTGCTTCCTGCTTTAGAATGTTTCTGACCATAGTCCAAATCGTGTATAGTTAACTGTGACTGGGCATCCATAGAATTTCTAAATACTTCTGTAACACTTTCGTTGATCTAGCTTGTCTACTACAGTCCTCACATCAATTAAATAATGGCATATTTATATATGCCATATGGTGTTCTATAAATAAATTGTCAAGGAGATGATAGTTTTATTGTAGACATTACAGCCATCAGCCTGAGAAGCATTTAAATAAGGTGAATTAATGCTTATATACAATATTGTACTTTGTACAGATTGAGTTGTGATTTCTTATCAAGGCCCTATTTTGGCAACTCCAAGTGATAAACTGTTTATTTTTGGATGCCAAATTTTGGATCAGGTGAAATAACTTTAGGTGAAAATAAATCATGCAATGTGTGAATCCCACTGGTCCTTGAACATCAGTGTGCACACTTCTACATTAAGAACAGATCATGTTTTTTTTTGTTTGTTTTATAGTTTCATTTTTATTGAACATTTCTGCTGAACATTTCTGCTGAACGTTTCTACGTTTCATTTTCATTTAATATTTTTGCTGATCTTCTGATGAACCATTTCTGCTAACATTTCTAATAACCTTTTTGCTAATCATTTCTGTTGAACATTTCTGCTAAGCCTATCTAAATCGCGTTTTCTGTTCTGTCCTCCCCACCATTTCGCAAAAATTAAAACAAATTGAGCAACAGAAGTAAATATTCACAGGTTTTTTTCTTTTTATACAAAGGAAAACAAAATTGAACCCACAACCCACCCCTCCGGCTCATCATGGCTACCCATTAACTGTCGCTGGTTATAAAGATATTATAAAATCAACAGGCACCAACCTTTAAGTGGGTAGTGTCTGTAACTACATAAAGTATGCAAAAAAAGGATGCCATTTATGAAAAAACTTATCTGTACATCCATTCATCATATATCTTATTTTCTCGAGTTTCAGAAAAAACATCACGTCCTTTATCCACTGGGAGATAGATGGGTATTTAGCAGACTTCCAATGTAACAGTAGGGAACGTCTTGCTATAACGTATGTGAAAGAAATAACATCTTTTTGCATCGAGCTCAAAGGAATTGAAGCTTGAGGAATCCCAAATATCGCAATCAATGGACAAGGATTTAAATCTGCCCTGAGAATAGTGGACATGATGGTAAAAAAAAGCCAGACCAAATCCATGGAGATCAGGGCAGAAGAAAAACATATGGCCAAGATGACAGGGAGAGCCATGGCATTTATCACACTTGTCCTCTACATCCGGATACATCACAGACAATCTCGACTTGGACAAATGGACTCTATTTAAAACTTTGAACTGTATAAGTCCAAGACGAGCACAAGAAGTGGTAGTCTGTACCCTCCCTATAGCATGCTCCCAACACTCCTCACTTATTTATACTCCTAATTCTGTTTCCCACGCATTCCTAATTTTATTACTCGATCATGTTTTTTTAATGACATCTAAATAATGATACAGGTGTTTCGTGAACTAAATGGATACCAATAGTGGCACTGCTTTACAACCCTAAAATGAGGGGGACAGTGGTAGCTCAATGTTTAGAGTTCTTAGTGATGGTAAGTTTAAACCCCAGTATAGTAAAAGACCACTGATACTAGATACAAAAAGACAGTACAGTCTTGACTATTGCCAAACTGCCTAAAACAAATTCATATAAATGTCAATATTTTGATTCAATAGAAACAGAGAAAGGCCCACACTTGGCCTGCTCACAGTCTAGGAATGCTCATTTTACCACGTAATGCAAATCTCGCTCAATATCATTTTCATCTGCAGAGTGCCAGATTTTGAGAGGCAAGAAGCATTACCCTCCAATCCAATCATCCAGGACAAGGACAGCGGCGGCGACAGTGTTTCCAGTTGTGTGCTTTAATCCTTTTCACTGAGCAAAGGGATGCATGAACCATTAACTGTTACTGCCACTTTAGTGCTGTACATAACACTAAAGAAACACTCATGCCCCTGAAGGCACTGTCAAACACAAGCTGTGTTCAGATGACTCTAGAAATAACCATTAAGCTAGCCAAAATATAAGCAGTCTTAATGAACAGAACAACTGAAAGTGCCATTTCAATAAACTCTAGCATTTGAACTGTTATTTGAAAAGGCACAGCCTTAATAATAAAGAATATATTTTATATAATAAAAAATATTTACACTTTTTTCATTTCTCGATATCTAACGGGTCTCCTCTGGGAATTATCCCCCACAGTGCCTCGGATAAGATGCCGCACAATTCATCCAAATATACAAGGCTTTCATTCAGCTGTGTCTACGTTCCTCTGCTAAAAAGCTACAATAATCTGCAGCTGAAAAGGGGACTACGCATACCTTAATGTAAGAATCTGCCCTTTATATTGGAGCTGTCATCTTAAATCGAACACGCTTGCTAATCTATATAATTGATAGTGAAATAAAAGCCTCTGGGAGAATGTAGAATTGCTGCATGAACTCAGGATGAAATAAATTGACATTTTCAAATATTAATAAGTCATTTATATTTGTTCTGCTTTGTGGTTTACCTTTACACCGGCCAGAAGTTCTGTAGCTGAAGAAGCAAGCCACTGGCTCCACTGATCTGTTTCATATTAGCTGGTTTACTCACAGTCGGTCCGTTCCATCTCAGTTGAGATCTATGATGCCTTCAGTGCCAGTAATTTATTGTTTGTGCTTAAGTTAATGCACTCATCCACAAACTACCAAATGCAATGTTCAGTATTATTTGGCCAAATGGACATATAGCCATTAGGCATTGTGAAGATTATTCATTTCAGCAGCAACAGTGAAATTCTTGTGCATTTAGTCAAGTTTTGATCCGGGGGGGAAAGGTTTCACTGTCGATCTCCAACAGTGAGTCAGATAAACACACTAAAGAGACACCGAGGTGAGTAAATTGCCACTAATATGCTAAAAGCATTTGAAGACTCTTTAAGCAGCTAGCATCATGAGATTTGGCACTAATACAGTCATTCAGACATAATTCATATAGCATATAGCAAGCAGGGGCCATGTCCTTGAGCTGCTCTCCTCTCTTCACTCCTTATGAATGGAGAGGTAAAGCAGAGATGACAAGGCTCCCTTGGCTCTGTGGCATACAGCTGTGCTGTTTGCTGCGGGGATGATAAGCACCACAATGATGGGGGGAAGGTGGCCTAGTGCTTCCAATGCATTTTAATCAGGCTTGTGGAAAGACACTGCTCTCAGTCTTCCACTGGCCCTCGTCCCCGATGAGTCCCATAAAGAGAACCAAGCATGGATCTGCTCAGTTCTAGCCTAGAACTTTTTTCTCAAAACATCAAACAACTGAAAGGGCAGGGAAAAAATGACACCCTCATTGTCCACTGCCTTACTGTGTGTCCCTTCCACCATCTTCCAAGTGTGTCCATCTTCATTTTTAGCTCAGCTGTGACACAACAGGTTTGTGTAAAACAGGTAATAAAGCTGATACATGTTATCAACAATTGAAGCATTCATGGGGCTTCACACCTCATAAATTCATGAGACGTGTAAAGCTGTGTTATTTTAAATCTCGCCAACATGGGTGGACAAATCACTAGCCCAGGAAAAGCAGATTTTGTGTTCAAAATAGGCTCATCAACCAGAAGAAAATAAAACAATGCAATGCCAACGTAATGCTGTCACTATAGGGCGAGCTCCTCATTCAGAATTTTGCCACCTGCGGCGCTACACAAATCGGCTGATGCGCTATCTGGCCATAAAAACTATTTGTACTATTCTGATTGATCAGCATGCACAAAAATCTTTTCAGAATCATGAATACGCACACATGAGGAAAACACTCCAAAACCAATCACAGCATGGTCATATAACTCTCCTTCTAGCACAATACGTCACCTCGGATGCTAGCCAAATTCATATATGTTTTGAAGAGGGCAGAACACCACAGACGAAACCACATACTGTAGCCAAAGCTTTGGAAAAGCAACGTGATCATGTACATATTCATTTCCCTCTGGTTGTATTAACGGGCGTGCCTAGCTAACTAGTTGGCCAAACATTACAACATTATTTTTGCTGACTTTTTTTAAGCCTAGTTATTTATGTTTCTAGGTGACTCAAATACGAGACTAGACAGCACACTGAAGTTTTTATGTGCGGATTTGAACTTGTGAATATGCTGAAACTAAACTAGCCCTACCTACCCGTTTCCAAATTATGCATTGTACTTTTCTCATTATGCATTTTCACTTGTCTCAGTGTGTGCTTTTACTGGAATCCTATCCCAATTTTAAAAATGGCGATATTGTGTGAAGTATTCAGTGGTTTCTGCTTGGGAGGAAACGTATTTTATGTACATATAATAAAGTAAGAATCATTCCTAAGCAAAAGACCTTTATTACAAAATTATTTTAATTTGCATGCTCTGTTCATCCATGTAGACATAACTACTAGGTGCAGAAACATTCCGAGGGTGGAGTCTAAATTCTTTACTGGGTCACAGATATCACTTTCTGAGTGGATATAGGCATGTTCCAATTGCATGCTAGCGGCGATGAAACGGCCAGTGTGGCCCAGAAGCTTTGTGCTCCTCAGAGACGGATGAGGAATGGAGCTGAGAGAGTCCTCCTGCAGGGGTTACGAGAAACAATGTCATCTGTCCCCATGAGGAAGAGGACCATACATAAGACTGCAGCACTGAGGTGAGGAAAAGCCACTAGTATGGGAGTAATACAGAACTCGAAGCTAAATGTGTGCCAAATTTTGGAATATTTTAAATCTATAGACTTGTAGTTATTTATAGATTTTGCAGATGAGATCTCCAATGGGGTGACACTGTGGAACAGTGGGTACCTTCTCACAGCTCCAGGTTCCTCAGTTCAATCCTGAGCACCTCAGGTGTGTGTTCACATGGTTCCGTGTGATGGGCAAGTGACTAGGCTCCAGATGCACCTTGACCCTGACCAGAATAAAGCAGTTAATAAAGATGAATGACTGCATTCATCGCATAAGGCACGGACTTCTGAAAGACTGCATCTTGGCACATTAAAAAGTTGCTTTTTCAATTTCTGAACATAATAAACACTCACATAACATCAGGCTCTCTCACGTTATGGGCCCTCTTTGTGTATTTTATTCCACGTGATCAGTGTTTGGAATCTAAAGACAGCCAATGATACACATTTGAAGCTTTAAATTCCATCGAATTTATGTTCAGAGCCTGAATTACAGGAATGGAGGAAAGGCATTCTGAGGCAATAAAACGGAAATAAAAGGCACCAGTGACTGACTGTACTGGAACATTATCGTTTAAAGCACAGACCTGCGCGCGCCTTCACCATCTTCCACCTACAGACAGCATCCAGCTCTTCTCTCGTATGTTTAACCGGCGGAAAACTTTTTCCCTTTCTCAACATTTCACAAACAGAAACATGACAAAACGGCGTACGTTTTCTTTGAACTATAGAAAATAATACACTACTTACCTGAGAGCAGATAAACAGGTCACTGGTATCACAAGTCAGTGCGGGTCTAGTGCTTCAGTAACTGGCTAAGAAAGAGTGCAGCTCTGTGCGTGTGTGTGCGCGCGCGTGAGAGTGTGTGTGTGTGTGTGTGTGCGTGCGTGAACGGTGCACACGGCTAGCGTGCTTTCAGAAACCTCACGACACCATTTGCTTTATCCGAAGAAAACAAGCACCGATTACAGCTTGATGCAGCTAAAATACTCTGCTTTCTTTACGACACAGACTGGCCGTTTCTTCACAGTTCTGCTCGCGAGGTGAATCCGACTCACGAAGTGTCAGTCTGTACAAGCCTAACCCGGCTGAGGGAAACTCCACCCACGAGAACTGGAGCTCAAAACAGAATCTCGCGATATCTGAACGTGGACTCGCTCTGCCTTAGGCTCGTTGAAGAAGTCGCTAGTAGTGAAGGGAAGTTCGGATCTTTTTACTGAGTCGGATCTTTGAATCTCGCTCAGCAAAATGAACGGATCTATTTTCGTGTCATTTCGTTCTTTTCAGCAGAATATCATTAAAATGTTACATGTTAAGTTCCCCAACACGTCTAGTACTTACGCAAATGTTGATCACATTTAGATTAAAAAAAAACCTATAGCCTAATGCAGCCCAGGCCAAATAGCTTAATAGCTAATTAGCCTAATAGCTTAGCTGGGTTTTCGGGCTATTCAGTCTGTTAATTCACCTCATTTCCCGATCAGAGTCGTTCTTTCTTTTGTCACGTCACATTTGGCACGTCTATTCCCTGGAAACAATTAGTTCACTCTGGAGTCTTCGGGTTCTAGTCGTTCATTCATCCTGTGACTGCCCCATAGGCAATGCAGTGGAGCTGTGACGTGAGGAACGAATGACTCGAACCCTAAGACTTGAGACGTGAACTAGTCATTTCTGTTTCCAGGTTTTGGTGCATTGCCTATGGAGCAATCACCGGAAGAACAAACGACTCGAACCCGAAGACTCTTGATGTGAACTAATAATTTTTTGTTTCCTGTACAGAACCTGTGGGGATGTTGTGGTGCATGCGCACTCAACACAAAATGAAGGAATCACTCTCTGAGACAACTTGTTGTTCCCGAGTCATATTAAAGATTAATTCAAAATCTACGAATTGTTCATGAACAAAACATCACTAGTTGCTAATTAGCCATGTACAAAGGAAGCAGTGATTTGTGCCTTTGTCTAGTAAATTAGTGCTTTACAAGTGTTACAGTTCCAAACTGAAAAACAAAGGAACATGTTGGGGCATGGTGATGCAGCAGGTAGTGTTTCCATCTTACAGTTCTTGGGCTCCCGGTTTGACCTTGTGCTTAATTATTGTCTGTTATTGTGGTTATTGTCTTTGTGCATGTCTGGGTTTCCTCTGGGTTATCTATTTTCCTTCTTCCTAAAAACATATCATTGGTGGAACTGTATTTCTGCCTCACACCAACTGTTGCTGGGATAGACTTTGGATGCATCACAGCCCTGAGCAGCATAAGGCATTTACTGAACATGAACAAATCACTCAGTCATACTGATGATTAGATCAGTGATACTGATCTAATTTAAGGCAAATACTCAGTCAAAGTCTTATCACTGTACTCTGTTGAGGATGAAATTACTCACCATCATTGTTTTTCTATAGGGCTAAATACTGTTCCTGATTTAATGCGAGAGCCATTCAAACTCACCACAGAGCACACAGGGAGTGATAATACTTAGGCTATAGAATCTGGTGAAGGTGAACAGTAAACTTCATGTCACTGCTTCCAACAAATCAATGACACTCCCCTTAATCCCACACTTGGCAGAACAAACAAGTCAGCACTGTGACCTGAAATGCTAACCCAAAGTTTCATCATGAAATACTATTGAGAATTGAACTTTTTGAATTTTCATGGTCGCTGCATAATTCCATGTGTTATTTCATCAAGAAGAAGATTATGAACATGTGTGTCCAAACTTTGGATCAAGTGTGTATATGACTGGTCTCAAGTCCCCAGAAACTTTATTTTTGTCTTTGACCATTTAGAGGTGTAAAGAATAAAGCACTCACAATAACAACATTTTCCCAAAGTGTTTTATCTCACTTAAACCACAGGAATTTGCCAATAAACAACTATGTTTTTTCTGTGTTAAATAAAAAGTAAAAAAAAAAAAAACTTTTATTAAAAAACCTTTTTAATAATAATAATAATAAATATTATTCCATGTCTGCCATACTAGTTGTAACTATTGAACGACAATGTTAGAACAAGCGCATTAATATAAACTTGTGATTTCAGCCGATGTGACAGTCTGTGCTGTGCTGTTATAGAAAATTAATCAACACCTACATATGATATATATTGTATAGCATCCATCACCTTCTCTGGAAAACCAAAGTGCTTTTGACACAAAGTTTATAGATGCTTTCATAATACATATGAAAATATCCATAACCCATATCCGCATAACATAAAAGTTTTGTTTTGCTGGCAGATCAGTGATGCTTTGCTGCTCTTTGGTTCCTGTTGGTTCTGGGGCCTTTCTGAAATTCTATTTGTATGGCATCAAAATTTCTGCTAGGTTCCAGCATATTATAGCTCAAACACATTTATTAATCATTTTAATAACATAATGACCCTGTAATGGTATCACAAAATCAGTCTTTTGCAATGACCAACTCAGTCTTGATTTGAACCCTCTGGAAACATGTGGATTGAATTGTGCAAACCTAAGAATATAAAAGAGTATGAATCATTTGGATGGACTGGGTCCATTAAGATCCGTGTACAAGTGTTTCCAACCTACTTAGACATAACAGCAAGAGACCTTGTGCTGTAACAGGCTTCACTAATAATTGATTTTACAGAAGAATGCTGCACTAAATCATTTGATGATAAAAAAAAAAACATTGACCTCTTATGTTATGGACCCCTGCCAACTTTCCATTATGGGTGGCAATATTTTTGCAATTGTGCCACTTTTTGGCTGATCTGGCAGTGATGCATTGTTATTTGCAAGTTATAGTTATAGTAATAGTAACACTAATTAACAATTTTCAATAGATATAGTATAATACATGATTTATTTCCAGTAGTAACTATTATAATGAAAATCTTCTTTGACCTTTAGGGTCAACAGTTTGTGGAAGACTTGTCAGACAGAACCTATTCATTTCTAGGTCTTGATGTATTAATAACAGAACCATCTCTAAAGAGTTTGGACTCCAACATTCCACATTCAGATAAATGATGTATAAATGAAGGAAATTCAAGACCATTTTTATCCTCCCCAGGAGAGGTTGACCAAGATCACTCCAAGAGTAAGACCTGTAATAGTCCGTGAGGACACAAAGCAACCCAGGGTAACTTCTAAGCAACTAAAGGCCTCTCTCACATTGGTTAATATTATTGTTCATGAATCCACCATCAGGAGAACACTGAACAACCATGATGTGCATGGCAGGATTGCAAGGAGAAAGCCACTGCACTCCAAAAAGAACATTGCTGCCCATCTGCAGTTTGCTAAAGATCATGTGGACAAGCTAGAAAAAATATTTGGAAAAATATTTTGTGAATCGATGAGACCAAAATAGAATTTTAGGTTCAAATGAGAAGGGTTATGTTTGGAGAACAGAAAACACTACATTCCAGCATAAGAACCTTATCCCATCTGTGAAATATGGTGGTGGTGGTATCATGGGTTGGGCCTGTTTTGTTGCATCTGGGCCAGGACAGCTTGCCATCATTGATGGATCAATGAATTCTTCATTATACCATCAAATTCAAAAGGAAAATGTCAGGACATCGGTCCATGAACTGCATCTCAAGAGAATGTGTGAAACACACAAGTCGTTCTACCAAAGAATAGTTAAAGAAGAATAAAGTTAATGTTTTGGAATTGCTAATTCAAAGTCCTGACCTTAATCCAGTAGAAATGTTGTGGAAGAGCCCGAAGCAAGCAGTTCATGTGAGGAAACCCACCAACATCCCAGAGTTGAAGCTGCTCTGTACTGAGGAATGGGCTAAAGTTCCTCCAACCCGATGTGCAGGACTGATCAACAGTTACTGGAAATTAACTGCAAAAATTGTATTGTCTCATTTGGTTAATTGAGTTCTCTTTATCCAATTGTAGAACTTCTGAAAAAATTGTAGAAAATCTGATGAGGTTTTAGGTCATGTTGATGCAGATATATAGAAAATTCTAAAGGGTTCACAAACTTTCAATCACCACTGAAGACTTAGCACACCCATAAAATCTATATGGATATTTTTCCCAATGGTTGAACCTCTAGAGATGCTGAATACAGTATAAGAACAAGCCTGTACACACACTTACTAAAGAAACACAACTATTATTATTATTATTATTATTATTATTATTATTATTATTATTATTATTATTATTATTATTATTATTAGCTCTTTTAGATCTTTTGTATATATAAATGTGGTGCCCTCTACCGATCAATGGTGGAAGTGTTTCGACTCTGTACGCTGTGAACGACTTTTAGAAGTGTCCCCTTATTCTGTACATCTGACAAAATCAACAAACACGAATCATTCACCATTTAAAATTAACAGTCATTATGGAAAAGTTCTCCTTGAGGGGTGCAATTCTTAAATCTGCGTGAGATTAGATCTTTAGTGATATTTATTCAGCTTTATGTATTTCTTAATGTTGGCGGGTTATTCTGACTTATCCTAATCACTTATAATCAATTCATCAATTTCATTAAGCCTTATTATTTTCTGATATTTATTATTCTTTCATTAAGCAGAAAAAAACATAAGGTCTGTTCCAATTTAAAATTAGCACTAGATGGCAGTCAAGTCCCATTTTCGACCAATAACATCTAGTCTGATATTATTTGTAATGTTAAAATCTAGGCAAGGATAAATCAAATGACACTTAATGAGCACAGGGCATAGATCTATGCCTCTCGTTTTATTGGGAAGTAAAGTCATAGTTCCACTTATCCTGCTTTTTGCTTTCACTGGAATTCATAAGGCAATATTGTGGTAATGTTATTATTACCAAATTAGGATGTATAACCCTAATCTAAATGTAAAGCTTGATGCACTTCCTAAACATGTTATTTAAATCCATTTAAGATTAGAGTCAGTTGAGGCTTGGTATAGACCACAAAAGATTTCCAATTGACTGGGTAGATTAATCCCTGGCTAGTTGAATATTTAGATGTTCTTACTAGTTTATGTGCTCCCAGTGACAAACCATTAATCAGTCCCTGGTACTTGAGGCTACATTCACCTTTAGGGTAGATTCAGCGGCAGTTCTAGCAAAATCTCTAAAACGTTGTTCACAATGAAAGATAAATGGTTTATCCCCAATGTTTCACAGCACAGTGAGAAACCTTGCCACTTGCTTGCAACCAGTGCATACAACAATGTGTCTAATCTCTTGGGGACCTCCCAGTACACTGGATTCTTTCCCAGGAGCCAGACTCATCATTTCAGGGTGTGGAGTCTGCTGTGGCACAGTGACCTTTATCTATGCAATCGCAGGTCCAGTCTGTTGAATATTGAGCATGGAGGTCACAAATTTAAGTTAGATACTTTTTATTGTCCATCGCCTTTCCTTGAAAATCAGAGAGCTTTAGACACAGAAAATTATGGCTAATGTCATGCAGGGATATAAACAGATATAAAAATGCACAAAATAACATCAAGTATAAATATTTATCAGGAGCCCTTATCCAGAGAGACTTTCATTCATACATCTGAGCAGTTGAGGGTTAGGGGTCTTGTTCAATGGCCCAGCAGTGACAGTATAATGGTGCTGGGATTTGAACTCATAACCTTCTGAGCAGTAGTCCAACATGTTAACCATTGAGCTAACACCATCCATATCAAAAGGTTTAAATACTATAGAGGCTTTGTGCTGTTATTATTTCCTGGGCTTCACTAAATATTGATTTTCAAAGGTGCCAAGAATTCCAAAGAATGTTTTAGAAAAAAAAATTTACCCTACTTCAAAAAAAAAAAAAATAAAAAAAAATAAAACTATAGTGTCCTCACATAGTGCCATGAACAAGTCATGAACATCTGTAATTGTGCCTTTTTGGTCATAAAACCATGCTGAAATAGCCAGCACTATAAAACTACCAGCTGGCAAAATACAGGCCAAATAGCTCAAACTGGTAGACCATCTTTGCCAGCAGCTAAATGTCCTTATTACTTGTGTAAATTGATCAATAAAAGTTTGAGATTTTTTAATTGCTTTATTATTGTGATATTTTCTAAAAGATTACTGGTCTATGATGGAGCATTAGTAGTGGAAATTCAGAAACAGTTTCCTTTCTCCCAGCACTTAACAGCTGGCAATGATGGGCCACCAGTTTGGCCAGCATGCCCTGTCTTTAGCTGCTGGTACCAAGTCAAACTTAGTGGATTTACAGTAATTAAAGTTACAGTAATAGTCACATCATTGAAGAATTTTCTATAACTAGTATAGTCTGTCTTATGCACTTTTACAGACGGCATGTCACGATATACCTTGTAAAAAGATTTCAACCTGGTAGAATTTGCAATGACTAAGAGATGCTGTCTTTTAGCTATTATAAGGAGCAGAGCAGCAGTTCATCAAACAGTTACCCACGCCAGTGTTCTAGGTTAGTGAGAGAACACCAGACACTGGAAGTGTACATTTGCATTTACTTGCTTGGTGAAAACAGCCAGTGCCTCAGCTGTTCGGACACCCAGGGGAAGTTCATTCGATCCCCTGGATGCTAGGACAGAGAACAGTCTTAATGCATGTCTTCTTTGTACCTTGAAGGATTCTGGTTGAGATGCACCAGAGGCTTAAAGAGAGCAATGGTGCAAAGCCAGGTTTGATAAATGTCTTAATCCAGCTTTGCCAAAACACAGGTTGAGCTGGTCAGGCTGGTTGACCAGGTTTTCCAGCTGCTAAGTTATTTTCAGCTTCCTTATTACTTTACTAATCAGTCAATGACTTGATGCTTTGGAATTTCGTAGTTCGTCATAACTAATGAGAGCATCATTGTTTTAAATCTGCTGCAGGCAGCTATAAGAATCCAGTAGAGAGAACACAGCAGTGTGGGTGATGTGGGAGAACTTGTGGAGGTTGTGCATGGTGAACCAGTTGCAGTGGCCGGATGGCTTGGAGCTACAGACCCTTCAAGGTGCAGCAGTCCAGTCTCGAGGGGCAGTTTAAACAAGTGTGGTGAACTGAGTCGAGAGCAACGCGAACTGGCGACAGACTTTACCTTTACCTTGTATAAAATGTCCCCAGATCTCGTGTCGAATAATACACTGAATGGCTCCGTTAATTAGCGCTCCTAGTAGCTACGTCGCTGTGACGTCCGTGTATTGCGCATGCCCAGTAGAGCGCGCTGCAGCTGTTGAGGGAGGAGAGCCGCTCGCGCAGACAGCTGCTTCTACACTAAAAGCAGGAACTGTATATATGAGAGAGAGAGACGCTAGAGTCAAACCTCAAGCGCTGAGCTCCATTCACAAGGCTTATGTGTAACGCCTTGCGTAAATGTGGATCAAATAAGGCTATCCACTTATTTCTTTTCGGACGCATTCGAGCATTTTACTGTTTATTTATTTTTTTTGTAAATGTTCCACGGAACGAGTGGTAAGTCAAAAAACAAAAACAAAAAACAAATACCATAGATACATATAAGTTAGCTAGTTCGCGAGTGGATTCGGAGCTAACAAACGATTGCTAGCCACTAGGCTAGATGTTGCTAGCCGACAATGAATATCCACTTGTTTATCTGGTGCGGTGCGGTGCGGTGGTGTAGTGCGCTGTAGTGTAGTGTCCCGAACACTGCACTTAACACATGGTGTGTCTGTTAGTGTTGCTGTCGGTGAAGCTAACTCGTGGAGATCTGGTAAGCTGGTTTTTTAAATTAATTTATTTATTTTTTATTTAAATAATGCTCCCAGCATCCCCGGCGCTCCGTCATGGGAACGTGCTATCTAGCTAGGTGTGAAGCTAAGGAGCTTGGTTAGCTAGCGAGCTTCCGATGGCCGTTTCCGGTCAGACTCGTGCCTAGAGCTAGGCAGTCATGCAGGAGAAGCACTGCTCGTCTGCGGTACTGAAACCCTTTTAAATGTAGAAGAAGAAGACTTGATGTGCAGTGGGGTTCGTATTTGGCACGAGTGTGCTATGCCTTAGACGGCGTGTTCACTGTTACCGCGCACACGCAGACACACTGCTGCTGTCATGTCACAGCACTGACAGGGTATTTTCTCATCTTGAGGTCGGTAATGAAGGACGTATTGATGATCATGTCGAGTGTACACCGCTTTAGCATAGCGGGCAAGATCACTAAGAAGAATGCAGAACGCTCCACCTCCACCTGAGTTTCTGTCCCCAACACCTTCGTCATCATTTAATGTTGTACTATAAAAATTCATTCACAAATGTCACTGTTTCTTCTCTGAATCAAAATGCACGAGGGTTGGTCATGTTTTGAAGTAATACTGTTAAAGGACACCTCTGTGTGTGTGTGTGTGTGTGTGTGTGTGGGGGAGAGAGAGATTTGTGATTTGTTTAGTGATATTCTGGGGCTAACTTGTTGCTTGGTGCTGTATTTGTTATTATTCCGTACAGGTGTGGCACTAAGTAATGTTCTTGAATACAATTTGATCTGTTAATGATATTTAAACCAGATATCATGTACCACAACAAATACATCAAGCAAATATTTGAATCGATGTTGTTGTTAAGCAGTAAAGAACCCGGTGAACGTCAGAATCGCTCATTTTGACTCCACACGCTTCATTGTAGTGATGGGCGATATGGACTTAAAACCAGTATTTTCTAGTATTTATTGAGAGCCTCTGAAACACGTGCATTTGATCTAAAAGTTAAACTGATTTTCTGTAACCAAACCAGTTCCAGATTGTAGAGGTACAGTAGAAGTCCTCGTTTAGCGAGAAACTCGTACTCAACTTCACGTTCGCCTTAGTCCGTGCTTGTTTTTGCTCTGCACGTGAGCTACGATTGGGTCGCACACAGGAATATGTCATCAACTAGACTTTATCGTTATTATCGCGGGAAGACTAATTCTTATTGTGGGGAGAATTTCTACCGGTGTAACGCAAACACTAAGATGTCACCCATCCTTACTTCATTGTGCATGTCATGCCTCGGACCACTAATAACAGCAGCAAATTAGTTTACAAAGTTAGACAGCACTAATTCCAAAAATTTTGTTCCCGATTCAAAGTAGTCTGTCCTTTTACGATTCTGTGATTTTTGCGTTCGTAGAAGTTAACGCAAAATGAAACAAACTCCAATATTCCAAGGTGCTTGGTTTTTTTTTATTGTTTTTTTTTCTCCTGCTATTTTTTCCTCAAGAGGACAGCAGATTTTCTGCAGATTTGGGCCAAGACGCGTCATGTTACATCATCACGATGTGCATTCAGCCAAAGCCCTCTTTGATGCACGTGTGTCAAACACGAGTACAGATACAAGATAGCATTATCCAACAAACATCGCTGTGAAAGAACGTGCAAAACAGTTTTGTGCAATTGTTGCCATTTGAAATAGTTTTCCGCACAAAAACTACAGAAGTTGCATTGTGAATTTTGAAAGAAGCCACAGCAAAATCGAGCATTTTTGGCTGTAATAATCACAAAAAAGTTCTGAGAAGTCCTCTACAGACTGACTAAACGTTTTCACAGTGAGCCTTGCTTCCTTTATGTGAAGAATATTGTTTGAGGATTGTTCCTGTAATCGATGCAGAATAAGTGTGTATGTCGCTTATAATATTGAAACGTTAGCAATACTGATTCAACACGATTATTATGCGCCAGTGAGAGCGAAACCATGTTTAAACCTTTATCACTCATAGGAAATCCCCTTTTGGAGAAATCTCCCTAAAGTTTTGATTATTGTTGTGGTTGTTTTTTTTTTTAACCAGACCTGTCTGTTATTGCCTGAAGTGCTGGGTCACTGCCGCAGTAGTTAAAATGGTGCCAGGTCAAATGTCAGTTCGCCCCCGTTGCTGATGGCAATATCAGGATGAAATGTGAAGCCTCGGACGCTGTTCCGTTTGAGCCGATTGTACAAATGAGGAGGTGAGAAATCTGGATGTTAAATTAAAGGATTAGAGCGCTGCTGCATCACTTTTTCTCTTCAGATAGAGGTAAAATGAGCTAAATCCCAATGGTGCTGCTAGCAGTGGCATCGTGGGTAATGTAGGAAACTGTTAACTAAAATGAAAGTAGACCCAAATGATGTTGATGGATGTATAAACTTTAAAAAATAAATTAGTCCACTCAGAATTTCATGAGAAGATAATAATATATATATTTTTTCACTTGTATAGTCCAGATGAGCTGCTTGACACGTTTTTCTCTGAAGTTGGATAATCTTTTATAATCTTGTAAATTCATAGCTGCACACTTGAGGAATTAATCAGTGCTAAATTCACAATGCTGACGAAGGTGTCCTAATTCTGTGTTTTTCCTCCAGTGTAACACCCTTTTTTTCATCACCGTATGAACAAAGTTTCACATAAAATAAACATGTTTACATATGGGCCACTTTTATATGCTCTACATTCATAATGATCTCGGCTGCATCTCGCAAGCTTTCGTTGTTGACATGGACTGTTACTTATTAAACAAACTCTAGTGTAAGACTTTCCTTGCTGCAGTCTGAGTTGCTTTAAAAACAAACGAAGACAACTTTAACTCTACTCGACAGTTACTCAGACCATTTCCGAATCAGTGAGGGCCTGCAACAGTTGCAGCACATAAGCATGTTTATTACTGAAACTGCGCGAGGCTCACAAGGCTCGTGTTTAGGTCGTGAGAATAATTACGTGAAGTGAGTAATGACCGTCAGGTTCTTTTTTTTTGGTTCCACTTCATGCTGTTTCTGTTAATGTTTCTGAGTCACAGAATAGAGTTACTTTAAATAGCCCTGGTATGTCTCTTTTTTTTTTTTTTTTCTTTCCCTCAGATGCGAGTTTACTTTTCAAACTTGTTTTTTTGTTCTTGCAGATTTTGATGTTTATTGGATACATAAAAAAAAAAAATTATATTGCTGGACATTTTTCTCAGATGATATGACGCCTGTCAGTGTTGAGGCTCTCCATCAATCTTACTATGATGCTCATCAGTTCATATGAACTCTTCGGTGACTGTAGAGCCATATTTTTTATGGATCTTCTCCAAACCCCCAAGTGCTTCATCACATGCTGGGCATTTCCATTGAGCACATGTACAATCACTAAACTGTTACTCTCTATGCCAACTGCTCATTGTAGTTAACAAGTTAAACTTTTTAACATATTTCTGTTTATGTGAACATATTTAACACGCGTCTTTGTGGCAGAATTACACAAATTACTGCCAACTCCCGTTGAATGCTTCTCATTTCACTAGGTTAAGCTCATCTAATTTTTCTAGCCATATTGGATTGCTTTGATGTTTTGTTTGTGCCGGTCAGTTCAGAGTGGTGTCAGTCAAATTAAAAAGAAAATCCAAACAAATAAGTTAATTTCTGCAGAAAATTAAAATGTAGCCTCAGAACATACAGGATTTAACCATACAGGAGTTTTTTTTGTGATTGTTGTGGACAAAAAAGCTTGAGGTTTTTTGTTTTTTTTTGATGGGGTTTTCTTCTTCTTCATTTATTTATTTTAATAATTTGTGATTCAACTAGCAGAGATTTTTGTGCTGCTTTTTTTGTGGAAAACTACTTTTTTTGCGAAATTGCAGTTTCGTTAGCAGTGATGTACGTTGCTGTACTCAAGTTCAACGCACGTGAATTGTAGAGGGCTTTGGCCGACGTCACATGACGTGTTTTTGACCCAAATCTCAGAAAATCTGTAATTTTGATAAACTCTGAATATTGCAGAGTTTGCTTGATGTTGCGTTAATTTCTGCGGTCACGAAACCCTGGAGGAACTGCTTCAGAGCAGACTCGGCTAGCATTAATCAATCTACGTTGCCACTCGCTCACATGGAAGGTGCAGAGCAGCTGTGGAAAAGTCAGTTGGAAAATGTTGAAAATCCATGTAAACACAACAAGAAGTTTCCAATGCCTTTTAATACAAGAGCTGGATGTTCTGTCTTGATTAGTTCAATATGTAGAGTAAAATAGGCATTTTAATGGTAACCTGTGTATTGTTTAAACTTTTGATCTTTTGTAAAAAATAAAAAAATAAAAAACCAACAACCTAATAATTCACAAAAATACTCTGCTCTCATGGATATCAAATAATTGCAAACACAAAACCGGTTTATCAAAAAAAAAAAACATCTTTAAAGATGTGTGTTATTAGGTGTATAATTATTGGCTCCCTTTTAGTCAATACTCTGTGCTACCTCACTTTCTCAAGATCACAGCTCTGAATCTTCTCCTATAATGCCTGATGAGTAGGGATGGCACGATACCAAAAATCTAGTAGACACTTGCACACCCCTTATACTCTGAATGCAAGCATTAGTTTAAATTCACTGAGATGGTGGCAGGCCAAAAAGATTTATTAAAAGCATGAACATTTGAATAATTATTAGTAACATTATTCTACATTTAGCTGACCAGACACGGGCTGAATGGCGATGCATAGTGGCCTATTAGGAGTTAGTGTATAACACTGCAATGCGTTAGCATTGTTAACAAATAACTGGCTTTCGCAAACATACACGGAGCATAACGTTAGCTGGTTTCACGGCTACAATGCCCACTGCCTCAAACAAACATAATATAGAACCGTCTTTCAGCTGCTTCGCCAAATTCCAGGTGTTTCCTCGATTTGTTTGAAATGATCGATAGCATCGGCTGTACACCGGCTTCCAACGCTACCTTTCCTCTCAACGAGCTTTCCTCTCTCTGCCTCTCAATGAGACCATTCTTCCATACAGAATCTCTCCAGATCCTTCAAATTTCCTGACTTTTACATCTAGATGTGTTAAACAACTTAAAAAATTGGCAGACAATGTTTCTGTAGGCTAAATTAATTCTGCCGCTACATGATGTAACTGTATCATGAGTTACATCATCAATAAAGATTAATGAGCCTGTTCCAGAAGCAGCCATGCATAGGCCTGTCATGCGAACTACTTTTGTTGTACGATATATTGTCCCAGAAATAATTGCGATAAATGAGACTGCTGTCATTTTAAGACCATTTTATACCTCTGATATAATGATATTATAGCACAATAATGCATGTACACCCTTTCAAAGATCAACAATCTTTTTATTGTCAAGAATTTTGAGACATTGGAATACAATATTGTGAATTCTTTATGCTTTAGTTATTCATCGTCTGTGTTTTACTGTGTTGTTATGGAAAGAGCATATTAACCAAGCGACTTACCATTCTACCTAGCACGTTACTGAAGTTCAAGTTCACTCCTGCGTTCACGTTGTTATTTTGTGCAGAAGCAAGTTGTAATATTATGTTTGTTGTGTGTATGTCTGCTTAATCTCATGTGTTTGGGTGAGTTCAGTAACCCGCTAGTAAAGTGCTTCAGTTTACTGTTCATTCAGTGTTCAGCTTCAGCTCACACAGCTTAGTCAGCTCAATCCCCGACATTATTAACTAGGACTGGATTATTTGAAATTGTTTTTAGTTTTTTCTTCTTCAAAAAACATTTGTTATATCTTGTAATTTTTTCAACAGTATGCTTTAATGAAAGTTGATGCTAGTGCTTGCTGCACATCTTAAATTTGAATGCAGACAGTCTTCTTCAAATGGTGGATTGTGATGCCTTCACCCCTGGCCTTTGGAGGTTGTTGAACAACTCACTGTTGTGTTTGGGTTTTTCTTCACAGCCTTACCAAAGTTTGTCATCAACCGCTAGTTGTTTTTTTTGTTTTTTTTCCTTGGCCGACCGGTTCCATGTCTTGTTGTTAATACAACAACAATTTCTTTCTTTTTCAGGACATTCCAAATTGTTGTATTGACTATTCTCAGTGCTTGTGCACTGTGCAGTTGATTTCCCCTCTTTCCTCTGCTTCAGAATGGCTTGCTTTTGCTAGGGCTCAAACTAAGAGTAGGCCTTCAGAGTCATTAATTCTTTAAACAGTAAGTTTAACAGGGCACACCTGTTCCAGTATTTTTGAAATCACTTGGAAAAACAAAATGAGCAATGTTGTAAGTTTAACACACACAGATACAAATATCAGGAAACTGAATCTGAAATTCTGATTTATTGTCTCATCTTTTTATCTGAAATCCAAATATCATCGGTGTATAGTGAAACCAATAAAATTGGCCTTGCTGTTCTAATACTGCAGAAGGGACTGTACAAATGTGTATATCCACATTCATTTTAACAAGGCTTGTTTAACAGTGAGTGAGTGAGGCCTTTAGCATCCTGCCCACACAAAAGCAAGTGCATTAACCACAAGGCCTTCAGTCTCATCCTGAGAACATTGAATTCACTACATAAAAAAGAAATCAGCCCTTATGTTCTGAATAGTGGTGCAGTACTAACATTTCTAAGTGTCTTTTAATACCAATAAACATGTTCTTCTTTAATCATGTTACATGAAAGTACATTACTATCAAAGTATACACATTTTATCCAGCTGCACACCTTAACCTAAGGATTTTGTTTTGGGTTTGTGTCATCACAGAAATATCATGGGAGTAACATTTCACAGGCTTGATTGTTTCGATCATTTTAAGGAAGCATGTTCTTAATGGTTTCAACCACATCACAGCAATAACATTTGCTCCTAGTGCATAAGCTCCTTTAATCCTGTGTTACCGTTTCTATTGTGCTGTGTTGTATAGATGGTATTTAAAACGTGTATAGGGAATGTCGTTGTCGTCAAGTCTCGTTGTTGCTTTTAACATTGCAGTAGACTACACCCAAAACAAGAAATGCATCGACCGCCGCAGCTGCTGTGTAATTACATATGGCTTTAAAATAGCCAAACGAAAACACATTCTTCACACAAAATAGAAGTCATTAAGCCCTTGTTCATCTCCGTGGTAGATCAAATGTTTTGAATAGGACTTAACAATTAAACAGCCATTCGAACGGGGTAGTGCTGAACAAATAACCAACAACCCAGTAATTCATCATCTATGTATGTTCACAATAAGTGCCCTAAACTTACACAGTGAGGTTTCAAGGGGATGGCATGGTCTCTGTAAAGGGGTTGCAACTGTAGATTAATTTGGTTGTCAAATATTTGAATAATTAGCTCAAATATTCTGTACATGATAAGACAAGCTCAAAGCTTAATTCATTTTATAGATTTAATTTAAAAAAGAAAGAAAACAGCAGCAGAATACAAATCACTCTAAAGGCTCTTCTGTGGGACATCATCCCATTCAATCTAAATAAAGCTTAATGGAAACCTGTTAGCAATTCCTCACCAAATGATAAATGAGTCAGACCAGAAGACTTGCTTAAATGGTGAAATATTACAAAGATAATAGACATGACAAGATTATAGATGATCAAATTACATTCTAATGACCAACTGCTTTTTTTAATTCACATGTTGCTTCACTGCGGGAATGCTAGGATCATGTCAGCAAACAGGTAACACGGTTGTGCAAGTCTAATTCACTTTTGCATAGCGCACTCTGAACAGTACAGTTTCCCCAGACTTTGGAGGTTTTCCTGTGCAGTCTAGATTTTGGTCTGAGCTCAGTTGGATGTAACTTGGCTATACTGAAATATAAAAACTGCCACATCGAAAAGAGTTTACGAGAGTGAGCATCTCATTCCATATTTAGTCCCCCTTTGCTATTACTATAACCTCCACACTTCTGGGAAGGCTTTCCACTGGGTTTTGGATGGTGACTGTGGGGATTTGCCCATTGAGCCACATGAGCACTAGTGAGGCCAGGCACTGATGTCGGGTGCACAAACCTGGTGTGCAGTTGGCAGTTGGTGCGCTGTGCGGGCCATTCGTGTTCTTTCACTGCAAGCATGGCAAACCATGTATTGTTGAGCTGGTTTTGTGCATAGTGAGCATTGTCATGCTGGAACATGTTTGCAATGGAGTTATTCCATCTAACAAAAAAAATTTCTCTTGTGTACCAGTGCACTAGCAGAACAAGTGCCATTTCCCACTTCTTAGACCTTTTGATTTTTCTTGCTGAGGCACTTGGCACATGGGTATTAGTGTTTGCACTGTGAATATTTGAAGCGATAATTTCCAGGTGATGCTGTTATTCAGACAGCAAAGAGGAATGTTTTTAACACTGTTTCAAAGACCAAAAGTGTTGATGACTCGTTCGACACGGTCATCCACATATTTAATTTTAATCTCAACTGTCTAACCAAGCTTTTTAAACATGGAAAAAAAATATCAAAGCTTGGGTTTACCACAGCATTCATTCAAACTATAATGTGGCTTTAATAAAGATTCTTAAGTTTTCTGTTTTGTTTTACAATGTTTCAATTTGTTTCCGATGGACAGGATCCTGGCATGATGGGTCTGCTGTTACCAGGCAGTGTGTTGAAGTGACCTGTCCTCTCCCACCACTATAAACTCCTCCCTCTGGGGTTAAACCCCTCCTCCCATCCAGCTGGGGAGCAGCAGTCATGGCGGGTATAAAGCGTGGCTATGACGGCAAGATTGCCGGACTGTATGACCTGGACAAGACGTTGGGGCGCGGGCATTTTGCTGTCGTAAAGCTGGCACGTCACGTCTTCACCGGTGAAAAAGTGGCAGTGAAAGTCATCGACAAGACAAAGCTGGACACAGTTGCCACAGGACACCTTTTCCAGGAGGTGCGCTGCATGAAGCTGGTGCAGCATCCTAACATTGTGCGCCTCTACGAGGTCATCGACACGCAGACCAAGCTGTACCTGATCCTGGAGCTGGGGGACGGAGGTGACATGTTCGACTACATCATGAAGCATGAGGAGGGGCTCAATGAGGAACTGGCAAAGAAGTACTTTGCCCAGATTGTCCACGCTATCTCTTACTGCCACCGGCTGCATGTAGTGCACCGTGATTTGAAACCTGAAAATGTGGTTTTCTTCGAGAAGCAGGGCCTCGTTAAGCTGACTGACTTTGGCTTTAGTAATAAATTTCAACCTGGGAAGAAGCTGACCACCAGCTGCGGGTCCTTGGCCTACTCCGCTCCGGAGATCCTGCTGGGGGATGAGTACGATGCACCTGCAGTAGGTGAGTTTATGATGAAAAGCATGAAGTATACTGTGTGTGTGTGTGTGTGTATATATGTGTGTGTGTGTATATATATATATATATATATATATATATATATATATATATATATATATATATATATATATATATATATATATATATATATATATATATATATATATATATATATATATATATATATATATATATATATATATATATATACTGTAGCTGTTGGTTTCTAAAGTGGGATATGTAAAGCACAGACGGGTCCACAGTTCTAACATAATAAGGCTCTAGGCCAAGCTGCCACTGTTGGACCGTATCATAGCTGACCCTGCACTCTGACCCCAACAAGCTGGGATATGTGAAGAAAAGAATTTCACTCTGTTATGTATATGTGACAATTAAAAGCTTCTTCTAATTTATAGTGGTATAAATCAGAACCCACTGCTATTAAAGTTGTTGTTGTTGTTGTTATTATTATTATTATTATTATTATTATTATTATTTTACCTGAATGAAATTTGCACTGGGTTTAACCCAGTCATCAGTGAATGTGTTCTTTATGTGCAGGAACGAAAAGATCTATGACTCTTATAACTAGCCAAATACAGTGTACGCATTTAAATAATGAGCCTATTATTTGAATAAATGCGCATGAAGTAGACTTCACAGAGGGGTCCATTTATTTATTTATTTAAATTTTATTTTTAACAGTTAAAGGGTTCTTGTCTGGAGAGAAAACCCCAGTGGGTTAAAGTAGTGGTTCCCAACCTTAGGCTTGGAGCAGCTTGTCCTTGTGTGTTTTTTGTTCAGGCATTGTGGATGTGTTGGAGCAGAGGAAAAAATTTTTTTGCAGGACTTGATTGGGCTAAATAACAATGTCCATATGGATACTGCATGTAGGTTAGAGAACCCTAACGTGGTGCTTTGGTTTCCTGGTCTATTTACACCTTTTACACCTAAATATAGAGTTTGGCCTTATGAAAGGTTTACTGGCAATGTGTTTGGCTTATGTGTTTATGCAGGTATATCAAATCTAAGATATGAATAGCTCAGCAAAAGCTTAGAGTACTTAGTGTTTTGTTTTTTTTCTTTTTTTTCTTCTTCCTAGTTAATGACTACCGCCTTTACACATTTCAGTGCAGTGCTGCTTGATGGATATCTGTTTAGAAAATCGTTCACCTGTTCAGGTTAATGCAGATTTCGCATGTGTATAGAGTGGGCGAGACGAGCCTGTTGGAGCATGCTGAAGAATCAATCATCACATCCTTTTTGTTGCCATATTTAGCACTGCTGTTGCTTTCTTTAAACATTGTCTTCATACATAGAATTTCCTCTCTTCTCCTCCTTCCATTTTAATCCGAGGGTGTCTCTGTGCATTGTGTCTGTATTTCCACCTTCCATTAGTGTATGACACAGGAAAGAAGGCAGGAGAACGGAGTGGCTGCTGGTGCTGTTTGGATTTGTAGTCTAGTCACAGTTGCAGGCGATTGGCTCTTGGAACAGTTAATCCTCTCTTTGTTTGAGCTGAAGCTTCACTGCTGGAGCCCCTGATTAAACATTCCTTATTGACACTGTCAGCGTGATCAAATACACAGTCTGCTCTGATTGCCATTGGACTCACCACTCGGATTATTTCCAGCCTCGCTTCCTAATTGATGATACTTTGTTCTGCATTTTGTTTCCACAACAGCTGAAACTTAACTGAAGGCTTACGAAGTATCACTTGGTTCAGGCTCAATATATCTGTATTATATAGCACAGCACGGTTGAATGCTCGAATCTGATTGGTCAGAAGGTGTGAATTATTTTCGTATAACAGCACAAGTTGTAACACGAATTTGTTGGGAAACATTTATGCAACACTTTTATGGAAAGAGTCTCGATTGTAAGCACTAAGGTTGTCACGATACCATAAACATAATATATGATTCTATACAGTAGTATCGTGATACCATTCAATATTGTGTTAATTCATAATTCAAATCTACAAATTGAATCAGATTTACAGAAATGTAAAGAAAATCTCTTCTATTGCGTTTGACTTTTTTGTCAGTAGAAATGCTTGTGCTCGAGTCTTGGGGAATAGACAGCTAGTACACTAGGGTCAGTGAGAGAAATCATTTAGTCTTGTACGACTTTCTTCCCTTGCTTTTGGAAAGGCAGTAATGGATCAGTATGCTAGTTATAACTTTTAACGTTTTAAATAATAACAGTGGAGCATCAAATGAATTTTACGATTGATTTATCTATGAATACTTTTGATTAATCAACTTATCTAATGTGTTTGTTTTTCTGTTAGTCAGAGTAAGAAATTATTAGTTTAAAAGCAATTTGAAGCATTGTGGCACATTTTTTATTTTTTATTTTATTTTTTTTTTATATTTTTTGGGGGGAAAAAAGTATAAACAAGGGTGATCATACTGTATGGGGCAAATTAATTTGGTTTGTGTTCATTTATTTTTTTTCCCACCAAACGTAGCTCAAATGTGTTAATACTTCCAAAAGATAACTGCTAAATTATTTAAAGGATTGACTAGCAGTACTTTTTAAATCTAAGAAGTAACTCACCGAGATGAAAATATCTCATTTCAGACATTGCCAGTACTTAACTGACGAGAACACCTCTTGTGGCCTGTGTGCGCTTGTGTGTGCGCGTATGTGCAAACTCGCTCAATCTGCATCTGGTAGTGTAATGAATCCTGCCTGAAAATGATCTGTTCTTTTACGTTACAGAGAGTGGCTGGTTTTAAGCAAATGCATGTTGACTGTATTATCAACTCTTTGTTGCATGTGGTCATGGCTGTTAAGAAGTTAGTGGCATGCCGTAACTTCAGTTAATACTCAAACCTTTTCGTAATGGCTGAGTGAAACGTGATTGATTCAGTTACTCTGGGAGGAGAATGAAAAGTTGCCAGGAGTCCCCAGAAGAAGGTAATGGGTTGGAAGCTGTGTGTTCAAGTTTTCTAGTACTGATTAGAGAGTACAAGAGAAGACCTGCTTGTTACTAAAAGTGTTGAGTTACTGATCGGAAGGTCGTGAGTTCAAATCCCAGCCTTGCCAAGCTGCCATTTTTGGGCCCTTGAGCAAGACCCTTAACCCTCAGCTGCTCAGTTGTGTAAGTGAGATAAATGCAAGTTGCTCTTGATAAGGGCATCTGCCAAGTGCTGTAAATGTAAAAGCCCAGTGTGTTGCTTTTCCCTTTTAGCTATTCTCAGTGTCACATGATCATTTGATCTGATTAATGAATATGGAGCTATGAAAGGATCTTTCTGTGCTTCTATTGTGCATAAATTATTAGCCGACTATCCAGTACGACTGAACGTTACCATATTTTCACACCATATGCCTGTATTGAGTCTGATATGGTAGAGTGAGCATTTTGAAAACCCTGATAAGGTAGTTTAATTTCCACTAAATATGTTGCGTAATTAGTGTAAAACAGTAAGTCGGTACAACACACTTAGTGGGTGACTTACACACAGGCCAGCATGTGATTGTTGTGCCATTGCCATTTCTTGTCAATATTGACTCTTTTTAAAAAGAGAATTTTAAAAATTATTATTATTATCCTCTTATCAGAGTTGCACTTACAAAACCCATACTGGTCACATATTAGGCCTGATTCAGATCCAAGTTTGACATTTACAAAATTGTAGGCTATGAACCTTGTAGTATTCTTGCTGTTTCAAAATGAGTCTGTAGTAAGCTTGTTCAAATTGAATACATTCAATTCACTTTGTACCCCATCCTGACTCCTGTGCTTAGTTTCTCGATTTGACTCTAACAAACTCAGTAATGCTCGTGAAGCCCGGTTAATTTAATGACCTGTGTAAAATGAGCTATGAACCTTGTTCCTCAATCCTCATCCGTTCGTCACTTCAGCATGGCCTTAGGAGAGACGGGACAATGATGGATTATTGGATGAGTGAGTGGTTTGGAATTTTATTGAATTTTTTTCTCAGCATGCTACTGCTAATTTCACAGCCTTGGATGCAAGTTATTGTGTCAAACTAACCAGGCTGGTTTAGCCCACATTCTTACAGGAAATAGTTGCTCTGAGCTACCTCAAAGTCATCCCCTTATAGAAGAGTAAACACCCTACTAATCTCTGCTTTTTATCTTGATACCTGGCTCATACATGCACGTTGTGTATGATATCGGTGACTGAGATATAAATTCTGTTTTGTTTTTCTCTAATGAAGTCTGTACTTTTCCAGATTTTCATGATTTATTTTTTATTTGGATTTTTTGCCCTTTTATTACTTTAAACCAAACTAGTAAGTAATGCAAAAAAAAAGTTCCACATTATTAGTGTGTATGCCTAAAAGTACTTTTCCACCACACAGTGCAGCACAGTGTGACATTTGTCAGTTAACCACAAGCCCACATTTTGTCCATGTTTCGATTGCCAGCTGACCCGTAATGTACCCGTGTGCTAAAGTTCATTATCCTTCTTGCCCATGTACCACGAATGTCGATACAGGATGTGTGGGTTAAACTATAAATAGTGTAGACAACCGATCGCTCGGACCCGACGGTCCTGATCCTGTTTCTCACTTTTTTTCTGCTGGACAGTGACCATAGCAATTTTCAGTACAAGGTGAGTGATGGTGTTGTCTGATAAACTGACGGTTTCATTTTTTCGCAAACGCCCTTTTTCCGGCAGCTTTATGAAGCATTTTCACAATTTATCTATGTGTTTTAATGTTTCATATAACTTGTTTATCCACAGTTTTTTTTTTGGTGCCAATATTTAGCTTCAATTTACACTTCTTACTCATTGTCTGTATAAAACCCTGCTGTTTTTTTTTTTGTTTGTTTTTTAAGCTTTGGACAAATACCAGATTTCTCCGAAATCCAATGACTATCCATGTAGGCATATTAGGTACCTCAGGTGTGTTGGAGCGGAAGGGACAACACATAGCATAGACAGACTCACAACATTTGACACAGTTTTTGGAGACTGTGCTGACCGTGTGAACAATTAAGACTAAAGATACCGTTTTAATGCATTTCTGACTGGATGTTATGCAAAACTTGAAAATGAACATGTTTGCAGCGTTTAAAATTTTTTTACAAATTTTTTCTTTTAGGATTTTTCTTTCAACAGTGGATTACAGTAACAGCCATACAAAGGACCAGGGTTGTGAACGTGATCTAATGGAGCTTTTCTCTGCTCATTCAGCCATATGAAGTCATTTAGACATTAATATTAGTCTAGCACCAGTTTAATGGGACCACACAGTAGCCAACATCTGTTTGACTGAGGATGGAAGTAAATGTGTTTGTGTATGTGAGCACGAGAGAGAGCGATATCAGCCGTCCTCCAGGCATTTAGTGGTTACATGCTAGCTCAGGTTCCTACTGTGGCAGTTCTCTCAAGTGCTATAAATTAACAGTGAACGTGTTTAGTACAAGTCTTTCCCAACACAGTAACTATACTTGTGTTAGTATGCAGATTTATAGTATAGTATGTATGCTGCTGATTTTACTGTGTGTTAATTAACTGGGGCACACTTTAGTTATTTTTCAGAAAGCTGTTCACTTAAGACTTCGCTTAGAGACAACAAAAGACCGGCAGATCAGCATCTGTTAAACTGCAGTTTGGGCATACATGATACATTCCTCTTTAAACCAGCATTATTGTGTATGGATCAAGTTTGAGTATAGTGTGCTGGTTGCTTTGTTTGTTTGTTTTGGTTTTTTTTAAACAAATATGACTTGGCTTTTTTTATTTTTATTTATTTATTTATTTATTTATTTATTATAAACAATTCTGGCAAGGCACTAAAGTACACAGGAGAACAAGGCCTAACTGTAATTATTCTATTCAGTGACCTTTAAAATGCAGTCTGCTCTCCATCCACTGCTTAGCACAGGTCTGCTTCCCCAGAGCGTTCAACACACATTTGCCTTGTTTTCATCTATTACTGAGCTAGTGGTTTGGATTAGAGACAAAGGTTCACATGCTCAGACTTCACTGAACTTCTTCATAGGCTTTAAGCTGTATATTCTTTCCCATGTAGCTGAATGGAGAACGGTTATGCAGTAGCGGAATCGGTTTTAGAATGTCTCATAACTCGTCACCTTGTACAAGATGATCTCCCGAATAATCATGACTGATTCTATAACAGACCACGCGATATGTTCTCCATGTCGGATTATACGATGACCGGCAATTATAGGAAATTACTTCCATCAGTGAGTGCGGTCCGGGTTCGTGCGGGAAAATGGGGTTGCGGAAACAAACATTTTATAGAAAGTGAGCTTGAGGTAATAAATTATTTTTTTTCTGTCCATAACCATTCCATTTACATTTCACCATTGCCACTACTGCACTTGTAGCTCTCCTGTGAGTTTTGAGTTATTCCACGCCATCCTCCTATTGGTGGCTTTTAGAAACGCATCAAAATTGTCTGCCGCTGCTGGAACTTTGTCATCGACTATCGTTAGTCACAATTGCAATAAACTGGTTGCCAGTGAGCATCACATTATGCATTCAAAGATCTCAACTTGCAACAAATCAAACCAGACCAAGCAAAATATTTCACCGATTATGTGCCAAAATTATGTGGACACCACACACACACACACACACGTGTGGGGCTTCTCAAATTGTTGCCACATGATTACAAGAACACAATTGTGTAGATTGTATTTGCATGCTGTCGCAGTAAGGTTTCCCTTTACTTACCAAACCTGTTTCATAATGACAGTCAAGCTACAATGTGCACAAAGCAAAAGTCCTTTATGGCCCGAGCCCTGACCTCAACCCCACTGAACACGTTTGAGGTGAACCGAAATGCATACTGGTTCCTCACATAACCTCAGTACACAGGAGAGTAAAAATAATGCTAATGAAGCTGGCTGGGCAAATCCTCATAGCCACACTCCAGAATCTAGTGGAAATCCTTCCCAGAAGAGTGGAGTTGGTTTAAAACACTAAAGGGTTAATGCCCACATATGGGTGTGATGGTGAGGTGTCCACATACTTAGCTTCTCTTGTATAATTAGTGAAATGACAACCTGGCTCGTGAAATGGTAAAAAGTATACACTTATCTTGCACCTTTTAACCTTAGTGGTTCTACAAAGTGCTTTACACTTGGTCTCATTCACCCATTCTCTCTCTCACTCTCTCTCTCACACACACACACGCACACACACACACACACAGACGAGTGGTAGCAGAGCTGCACCATGCAAGGCGCTAGCTTGCCTTCAGGACCAACTTGGTGTTCAGTGTCTTGCCCAAGGACACTTGGACACGTGGGCCGGGAATTGACCCGCTAACCCTGCAATTAGTGGACAACCCATTAGTTAGCTGCCCCGTTTTTCACAAAAAAAACAAAAACAAACATTGAAATATGTATAAGTTTATTCTCCACTTTGAGTTCAAACGACATGAATTAACAAGTAATGGTTAAGGATTTAAAGGTGCCTGATGTTGCTCTTCATTGCTTTTGTTGCCTTTGTTATTTGCTTATTTGGACCTTTTGTAAGCAAGGATCTTCACTAATTATGATTGCAGTCCCCTGCGTATAGAGGCTTTAGTTTTGTCAGAAGTGTGCTGTGTGTATTGATTGGAGAAACCAGTGGATGGCGTTCTCCCAACTCCACTGACTGAGCTATCGTCATGCCTTATAAGTTTGTTGTCTCTTTGCCGTTGTCAGTGAGCTTATCTGATGTCGCTTAGAACCATGGTGGAGTGATGCAATGCACTAGGAGCACACTCCTGCAATTGGATAAGTGTCAAATTCCCAAATCGCTCATTAAACCACCACCGAGGTGCATATGTTTGCATGCATGCTTTACGTGAGTCTTGCTGCTTGTGCTGCTCTGACACCACAGGAAAGCTTTTAAGGATGCCCCCCCCCCATCTCCTTTCCGCCTCCTTTCCTTGTCTCTTCACCCCTTTGTTTCCAACAGATTTTCACTCAGATAGTTGGCACCTGCTCCCTGCTGAAGCTTGGTGGGGGGGAGAAGAATAGCAGGAACGATTGCTGGAGAGGCAGGAAAATGGGGGGTCGTGATGGAGCTATGTTTAGAGCAGTGTCTTCCTGATTTTACCCGTGCCAGCCAGACACAGTGCCATTTGCCCACAGGGTAATTAATCCAGCTTGATGGTTGCTATAGCAACACCTGGTGCCATCTGAGAGAGCTGTGTATACAAGTGAAAGAGCAAGAGGGCATGTGGGGGAACGACTATTATCCAGGAAGTTGCTTGCTCTGTTTCACTCACCTTGGCATCCTGTCTGCTCAAGTGAATTTTAAAAGTTGGTGTTTCCCCTTCATTTGTCTACACATGCAGGTGCTTTGCTTTGTTGTCTTTAAGGGTTTGTGTCGAGGTATTTTAGATTGTAGCTTTTCACCATACTGGATTACACATACTTTCACATACTGTGTTTTAGATGATGCAACCAAATGAGACTAAAGACAGCTGCTCATGGTTGTGTTCATCTTTCCAATGTGGGGCAATTTAAAGCTGTTTTGTTTTTAATTTGTTTCCAAGTGCTCCAGATGAGACTGACTCTTAGAACTGGTGCCAAACAGAGGGTGGCAAATAACAAACATGAAAGTGTTTCAAGGCTACATGGTTCTACAGTAACTTTTAATAACTAGTGTACAAATTCTATTAAACGCTATGTTCATAAATGTTTCGGCTCAAAAATAACTGTCATTTAATCAAAGTAGAAATGTACTTGCTCTATAGGTGAGGTCTAGCTGTGGTCCATCTTAAAGAAGTACTTATGACCATGCTTTTCACTGTGTGGATGGTGCTTGAGCCCTTGTGTGAAACTGTCAGCAGAGGCTTTTATTAAGCTACTGTCACTGTTTTTGGCATCTGTAGCTATAACTGACAGGTCTTAAGCCCTCTCTCATAAAGGAACTAAATTCATTCAGGCCTAAAAAGAAGAGTGCTTTAGAGAGACAATTCACTGAAATAGCACACTGACTACGTTTACATGGACAGCAATAATCTAATTATTGACCTTATTCTGAATAAGACAATATTGTGATTAAGGTGTTTACATGAGTTGCTTTAAGAATATTCCTTTTATGTTCAGGTTTTACATATTATAGAACATAGTCATCCGACGTCCCTCCAGAATTTCACATATTAACACACAATTTGTCTTCGTTACGGTACCGTATACAGTTTTGGCTTTTTCATTTTAAAATTTACGAAAGATTCAAGTGCTGTTAATTATTTGTCTTGCTATACATGCAGATAGATGACTGCTTGAAGCCAGTGGCTGTGTCCCAAACCGTGCACTTACCTACTATATGGTAGGTGAAATGCATGTATTTCTCCTACTATATACATGTATTCCTACTATACAGCAGGTAAGTAAGCGGTTTCGGACGCAGCAGTGCTCTCTTGTTTGCCGTCAAACGGTTGAGTGCTGCCATGTGTGTACGTGTCCGGTCGCAAAATGCGGTGAAACTCTCGCACAACGTTAATAGTGTGATTAAAGTTTGTAAATGTCCATAATGGACTTTGATAATGCGACTAAAACAGGAATACTCCAAATGTCTTAATTCGATTTTTGTTTACTTCGAGTATGACTTTAGTCAGATTAAGGTCATCAATAATCGCTGTTTACATGCTACTTTCCTAATCAGAGTATCGTTTTAATCGGGTTAATATGGGATTATTGTTGTCCGTGTAAATGTACCGATTGTTACTTATTTCTGATTTGTTGTTTTAAAACTAGCCAGATATGGCATAAAAACCCTGGCAACAAAGTCTCATGTACAGCATTGAACTTCTCAGTTACCACAGTGATTTCATTAACCTGGATTGAATCCACCAGGGAAGGCTGCCTGAGTAATAATTGATCTTTGTGTTGTGTGTGTGCTCCGAGTACGCTAGCATGTTAGCTTGTGATGAACAGCCTGATTAGGAGATGTGTTATAAATAACATGAAGCATCTTTCCATGGATGCTTCCTAAAGTAATCATATTGTGATTCACGATTTCGGTTGTGAAGTTATTGCGTGTGGCTTCTTGTTGATGGCCGGACTGTGGCTGCTCCAGTTTCTGTTTGTTCCAGTCTGTGGATTAATAACCACCTTCTAAGTGATTTTGAGCAGCAAGCCATGGCCTGCCTTCGTTTTCTGCTGCAGTCATTCAAAATTAAACAAGAGTGAGGTTGTTGGCCCTGGGGATGCTCTTCTTTCTTTATGCACACTCCCATAAGTTCCATGCCCAGCACACGGGCTGTGAAACCTGTAGGCAGCCCTAAAGGTGTTTGATTGATTAAATTTTTTTTCTGATTTGTTTCTGATGTACAGTTTCAGATTTCTGACCTTCAGCTCATGTATTTGGGACGCTGTGTGCTTGGTTAAGTCATATGGGGGTTGACTTTTTTTTCCTACAGCGTGTTAATATTTTGCAGCACTGCAGCCTCAGCAGAGAGAGGTGTACAGCTACCTGCAGATTTTCTGACTAGACTTTCTGACTAGGCTGTGAACTGTCTAAGCAGATCAGAATTCCTAGGAGTGTGTCCTAGGGGGATTTAAATAAATAAATAAATAACGCAAAGCTAGATCAGTCAACACTTTTCAGAATGACCTTGAGCACTATCACGTCAACACTGCTTGAAGAGCAAAACCAGCAATTGAAAATGTAACAAAAATGTGGTCTTAAGCTGATTTATTTACTGTATATATTATTGTATGTAATGTGGGATCAGCTGACACTGAGGTGTGGGTTTATTTCATTCCCATGGTGTCAAATTGCATTTTTGGTCTATCTATCTGCCTGACACTGAGGGATCAGGGAAAATCAGCAGTCATAAACTTATAGTTTTAGAGAACAGGTAATGGAGGGAGGTTTGATGAGAAAATGGATCTTTTTTTTTTTTTGTTTATTGGTACTGCTCTCGATAGACTTACGTTTAAACATGTGCAGCAGATACGAGGCCACGAGAGGAACAACACAGGTTATGCTGCACAGGATAGCCAAAGACGTTAAGCTTCATCAAAGTGCAAACACTGGAGAATTTATATAGTCGTGCTCCGCTCTCAGAAATTAAGGCTCGCTTATTTTGTCTGTCAAGTACTTTGAGCTGTGTAATGTACACATCATTGTATAGAATCTAACAACAATGAAATAACACTGAGCATCTCTCTGTGATTACATCAGGGTGTGCAATTCCCCTGTTTCTCCATCAAGCAACAAATGTGATTTAGCCCATAAGGTTTGGAAATGTATGTTTTGAAAGTCTTGCATTAGGCAACTAAGAGTTGCCCGTGTGTGTAAACAATTTTGTTTTTGTTCTGTGGATTTTCAGGCGCCAAAATAGGTGAATACTACAAAAACAGAATTAAGTCAAGCCTGAAAAAAAAAGATTCACAAAAGGGTATTTAAATGAAAGCGACATGTCAAAAAGCATAAATTATTTATTTATTTATTATTATTTTTTTTCAATTATTTTTAGCTGTGAACCCAAATCAAAATGAATTGTACTGTGTGAGTGACAGGATCCAGTTCTTTTGCAGGTACACTGCTCTGTTAGAGGCTACATGCTGTGGTAGCTTTTTTTCCCCCCCTGTACGTCATTGTCAAGTCATACCTGCAACTTGGGGGGTTTATTTTTGGTCCTCATGCTTGAAAAAACCCAACAAGAACACTGAAACTGTACCACTATTTCCATTAATAGCCTTGTGTAGCCCCAGTGCAGACTTAGCAGAGGAGAATTGAGTTCTGTGGGAGAAAGAGTTCACGTAGGTGTCCTTCTGCTCTCGAGTGCCTTGACTGTGCGTTACTGTTTATATAGCAAACTTGCAGTCGTGTCATGGGTATTCGAAGCTTTATTCATTTCATATTTAACATTCAGAATGGAATTGTACAATTTGTCTTGGCTCCTTCACCTGCATTTTGTTAGAGTTGTCGGCTTCTTGGGTTCCTATTCCTAAAAATAAGTCCAGTATGAAAAAAGACAGCATAATCCTTTGAGGATGAAGATTTAATGGAAATTTTGCTCAAATATTCTGCGCTCCTGTAATTACAGCAGAATTTATTTTAAGCCGTGTACTGGCTAGATTTTGTCAGTAATAGCAGAACTATAGAGTGATGAGTTAAGACCTAGTTAGGCTTGTCACGATAATCACATTATTGACTTAGACATGACCTCGATCATTTTTGCTGGACTCTATTGCCCGTTTGTTTACATAAGAATGAATGTCGCCATTGTTTTAGCCATTCGCGCTGCTTCTGTCCTCTCGTCTGCTTTAGTGCCATCAGATTAAAATTCAAACAATGGGTAACTTTGTATATTTGTGGGATTTAAGATAAAAATGCACATTTGAATGCAAAAACCATTCATTTGAATTTAATGTGTAGCAAGCACTAGCCCGATTTTTAATTAAAACATGCATGTCATTTTTTTCAACAGTAAGATATTAACAATGTACTTTCTAAGTGTTTTTTGAAGAAGAAAAATCCGGAATATTCTTAAGAATAAACAGTTTGCTGCTCTTTTAAAAGGGTGCACTTGCATTAATATGCTATTATATTATCATTATATCAGTGGCATAAAATGACAAAAATATTGTTTATCGCAATTATTTCTAGGACAATATATCGTCCAACAAAAGTAGTTATCGTGACTGGCGTAGTTATGACCTCGATTCACATGAATATCGCTCTGTGTGCTGTGACGCTCAGCCCTTGTGAGACCAATTTTACACACGCCTTAGGCGACCTTATTTGTTCGACAATATCAGGAAATTGGTAGCTGTCTAGATTTCTCTTCTTTAATTGATTTTGGTTTAAATGAATCCCTCATGGCGAAGAAGCAGAAAATATCCTTTTCATCTGTGTTTGTTTCTCTGTAGATATCTGGAGTCTAGGAGTGATCCTCTTCATGCTGGTATGTGGACAACCTCCTTTCCAGGAAGCCAACGACAGTGAAACCCTCACCATGATCATGGACTGTAAATACACCGTACCTATCCACGTCTCCAATGCCTGCAAAGAGTAAGGGTTCCTCATACATGCCTTACATGATCTCTAAAAACCACAAGACACTTGGCTCTTTTTTTTTTTTCTTCCTTCCTCTAAAGTGGTTGAGATAAGACCTGAGTCAGTGCTTTCATTCACAGTAAAGCACCAGAGGTACAAATACAATTTCGAAAAATGGCCTTCATAATGAATATTGACTTTTACAGCTTATCCTCAGGCTGTAGTATTTATTGCTTAATCTCAGTACACACCAGGATAATAAGAACTGCCATTTCTTCCCCATAAATCACATGACCCGAGTGAGATGTACGGCACAGGCACTGGAATAAAGTGTATTTGTTCCAAACGTTTGCTGCAGCCAGATTCTATTCAATCCTCTTTCTGAATGTAATATTAGTTGCACCTCTACACAAAATCCAGTAAATGAGCAAGTTTAATTAACACACATTTTAAAATGGTGCATACAGCTTAATTAAAAACTGATGGGTAAAGAGTAAATGATGAGTAAAATACTAACGAGCTGTCTGAAGTTGTCTGACGTGCTTGTCCAGGGTGAAACACAATGGGAAAAGATACTGATGTAGTTGTTACTGCATCTGTACTAATTAGTGTACTGATTAGTGTACCCAAACCCACAGCGGTTATTTCGTTTTCAAACAAAACAAGATAGACGAGTAGAAATGCCACCAATTGTACACTGCTGAATTTAGAACTGCCCCAGTCATATTTGTGCTTTTTGTCATGTTGCTTTGTGAATCTTATACATCTCAGATGTATATGTTTCAAAAGTATAATTATTACAAATCCAGTGTAGCAAGAAGCACAGCTCAATATGGACTAATGCATATTTTACTGAATTCGACCGGTTTCGAGCGCTGTCATTCTCTCCAAATATAACAAACTATCAAAAATGTAAAGCACTGCTTTGAAAACAGTATGTGGGCTGCGACTATTTTTCTGATAAATGATCAGAACTCCCAGCAGTAACCTTCCCTGCCTGTTCAGTTGTTGAGTACAACAATCTATTTGAGCAGTCAAAACAAAAGGACACTTTGTGATATATAAACGCAGATTTCCTCTCGTCATAGGTTTCATCAGTAGAGTTGTGAAAGCTCTTTTGTTGGGAGAAGGCTTTGTGTGTCGCGGGAAATGTGTTCGTGTTTGACACGAATTCCTATACATACATACATATATACATACATATATATATATATAATATATACGTACATACATACATACATACATACATACATACATACATACATACATACATACATACACACACACACACACACACACTAGATGTCTGTTGTTCATGTGAGTCCCTATGGATTTTCTGTCATTTTTAATTAAGGCTGCTTTGTCTGGCTGTTTATTTCATATTAGCGAGACAGTAAGCAAATTGTAAACTTTTCACCAGCCCCACTATTTCCCTAAATGGATTAGTACTTCCCTAAATTGATTTTGTATCTATTAATAATTCACGAAGACATTTATATTACCCAGTGCAGAGTAGTAGTATCTAAATTCTCATTGCTAATCTTGGATAGTTTGACATTGGTTCTAAAAGTGGGTTCTGTGGTGGAAATCATAATTTTTAAATATACTTTTTATTATATACTTATATTCTTTTATATATATACAGTGCCTTGCGAAAGTATTCGGCCCCCTTGAACTTTTCAACCTTTTGCCACATTTCATGCTTCAAACATAAAGATATAAAATTTTAATTTTTTGTGAAGAATCACCAACAAGTGGGACACAATTGTGAAGTGGAACGAAATCTATTGGATATTTTAAACTTTTTTAGCAAATAAAAAACTGAAAAGTGGTGCGTGCAAAATTATTCGGCCCCTTTACTTTCAGTGCAGCAAACTCACTCCAGAAGTTCAGCGAGGATCTCTGAATGATCCAATGTTGTCCTAAATGACTGATGGTGATAAATAGAATCCACCTGTGTGTAATCAAGTCTCTGTATAAATGCACCTGCTCTGTGATAGTCTCAGGGTTCTGTTGAAAGCGCAGAGAGCATCATGAAGACCAAGGAACACACCAGGCAGGTCCGTAATACTGTTGTGGAGAAGTTTAAAGTCGGATTTGGATACAAAAAGATTTCCCAAGCTTTAAACATCCCAAGGAGCACTGTGCAAGCGATCATTTTGAAATGGAAGGAGTATCAGACCACTGCAAATCTACCAAGACCTGGCCGTCCCTCTAAACTTTCAGCTCAGACAAGGAGAAGACTGATCAGAGATGCAGCCAAGAGGCCCATGATCACTCTGGATGAACTGCAGAGAACTACAGCTGAGGTGGGAGAGTCTGTCCATAGGACAACAATCAGTCGTACACTGCACAAATCTGGCCTTTATGGAAGAGTGGCAAGAAGAAAGCCATTTCTCAAAGATATCCATAAAAAGTCTCGTCTAAAGTTTGCCACAAGCCACCTGGGAGACACACCAAACATGTGGAAGAAGGTGCTCTGGTCAGATGAAACCAAAATCGAACTTTTTTCCCACAATGCAAAACGATATGTTTGGCGTAAAAGCAACACAGCTCATCACCCTCAACACACCATCCCCAATGTCAAACGTGGTGGCAGCATCATGGTTTGGGCCTGCTTTTCTTCAGCAGGGACAGGGAAGATGGTTAAAATTGAGGGGAAGATGGATGCAGCCAAATACAGGACCATTCTGGATGAAAACCTGTTGGAGTCTGCAAAAGACCTGAAACTGGGATGGAGATTTATCTTCCAACAAGACAATGATCCCAAACATACAGCAAAATCTACAAAGGAATGGTTCACAAATAAACGTATCCAGGTGTTACAATGGCCAAGTCAAAGTCCAGACCTGAATCCAATCGAGAATCTGTGGAAAGAGCTGAAAACTGCTGTTCACAAATGCTCTCCATCCAACCTCACTGAGCTCGAGCTGTTTTGCAAGGAAGAATGGGCAAGAATTTCAGTCTCTCGATGTGCAAAACTGATAGAGACATACCCCAAGCGACTTGCAGCTGTAATCACAGCAAAAGGTGGCTCTACAAAGTATTAACGCAAGGGGGCCGAATAATTTTGCACACCCCACTTTTCATTTTTTTATTAGTTAAAGTTTCAAAAATCCAATAGATTTCATTCCACTTCACAATTGTGTCCCACTTGTTGGTGATTCTTCACAAAAAATAAAAATTTTATACATTTATGTTTGAAGCCTGAAATGTGGCAAATAGTTGAAAAGTTCAAGGGGGCCGAATACTTTCGCAAGGCACTGTGTGTGTATGTATATATGTATGTATGTGTGTGTGTGTGTGTGTGTGTGTGTGTGTGTGTGTGTGTGTGTGTGTGTATGTGTATATATATATAAACATATATTAATAATTGAAATATAAATGTTATCTTTATTATTGAGTTCTTAGCCTGTTTGACTAGACACTTAAATGGAATAGGTTTAATTCAAACTGCAGTAACTCAAACCAAGTAGACCTATAAATGTCACTTTGATCCTAAAGCAGAAAGTAGGCTTCACTTTTGACACGTACACTAAGAACAGCATTGCAAATTTTGTCAGCGTCCGCAGAGTATACGCGCCGCCAGGTTTTTGTACACATAGGTCGCACACGTGCATTTAATTCTTTTGCTCTATTTAGTTGTTTCACAGTGTGGCAGCAGTGGCCCAGGACCAGGCCCAGAAAACACTAAATAAACAGAAGAGACGGAAACGAGTGCAGGTTATAAAGTACATGCATTTGTATAATTCTTGCCTTAAAAAGTGTAAGGATTTGTTGGTGTTGGTGCTAATCGTGGTGAGAGACTTCTTTGTGTGGTTGTGATTCTTCTTCGTTGTCGTCCTTCACACCAGTGACCTGCTTTACTGCTCTGTACTGACTCGTGTAGACCAGGAGGGGTAGCGCACGTTGTCGGAATGCGCATGTGTTGACCGCCTGCGTATGCGTACGTGTTGAGTGGAGTATACTTTGAAAGGCTATGCGTACAACTGTGCGCATACACTAGCGTACACATAAAAAAAAAACGAAGTATACCAGAGCCTTTGTGTTCCGTCTTTTCTTTTCTTTGGAAAGTTCAAAACAGTAATGTACACATTTAAGTAACAAGCCTAACAATTAACTATTTGGATTATGTCTATAAAACAATTGTGTACTGAGGAGGTCCATGGTGTTTATTCTTATAGTTAAAGGAGTCCATGGCTGCAAAAAAAGTTAGAGAACCCCTGCTGTAAGACATTTTGTAATGTTGAGGTAATGTAAATAGGAATACTGTTTGTCTGCATTTTTTTTGTCCGTCTTAACAGTGGTTGCCCTTGATTGCAGTTATTTTGCTCCATTGCGCCATTAGATTTATTTATTAAATTTTTTACCCACAATCATTTGTGTTAGTTCTCACGTGATCATCGCCTTGATGTCATTCCTGCGGTTTTGCCTGGCGGCTTCTCTGACGCAGCAGTAATGATCCAAATGGCATGTCTGCCTCTCCAAATATTTGGAGCATGACTGTAAATCAAGCACTTCCTGCCACTTTTCCATATTTATACCCGTTCCAAGAGTCTCCTCAACCCTCGGGTTTCTGAGACCTGTACTACACTTGAAATTAAACATAGATGGAAGTCTTATCGGAATGCAGCAGTCCTGTAACTCATTACACCACTGTTTAGTTGTGTAATATCTGTTCTATACAGGGGGTGTCCTCATATCTCAGTAAGGCACTTCTGAAAATGTATGCCATTGTGTTTTTATTTATTTATTTTTTCCATTCTTTTGCCCTGCTGTGTTTAGTTGCCAGCAGCTGTAGCGTGATGTTTCTGCTCCAGATAGAACATGTGTCTAAGGGCAAGCATATCAGACTATCTGGTTACACTCTGGTCCTAAAGGCATGGCTCTCTTTTACGTCATAATGGCTGCCTTGTTTCATGCTTCACTTTTGGCTAATTGATGCTGAAGCTAGCTGGAGGATCTGCTCACCATGTGGTTAATAACCTTGCATCTAGATCAGTTGTGTAAGAGAACGAGAGAGATTCTATTCTATTTAATCCAGCCATCCATCCACCTTCAACTGCTTACTCCTTTTCAGGGTCACGGTATTTTAAAAACAATATTAGACCTAAATTTCAAGTGCTCTACCTAGCGTATTACATAATTGCTTGTACACCTTTCATTGTGCACTACATACAGTAAAAATTTCATCTGTCTGTACATATGTAATCAAATAACATAACATAAAAAAATAGAAGGTACAATTTAATTTTAAAGCCAGTATCGTTCGACACATTTTGCATAAAATGTGGAACTGAGATGGGCATCTGTGCTCAAAGAGATGTGCCAACTCCCTCCTCAAATTTTCTCCTGAATTTGGTCACCTGCTAATTCCCACACATCAGTGAGCTCTTCCCTAACACGTAACGGCTACCAACTAGGGAGGTTTAAGACTAACACGTGCTTCCTCGGAGACACGTGAAGTTAGATAATCACATCTTTCGAACTGTTGCTCATGCTGCATTGCTGGGCAACTTAACACAGAGGAAAGTGTTATCCATGCTCTTCTGCATACATGAGCTCACAGGTGGCCAGTGTTGATGTAATTAACCGGGGAGAGATCTCCTTGCCCTCCACTTTTTAGTACCAATTCTTCCTCACCTACATTCTTACTCTTTATGCAGTTTTGAGAATGCATGACCTAATTGCACTCATCTTTTCCAGTCTAATAGCTAAGAGTAGCAGTGTATACATGTGTGTTCAACCCAGTGCTTCTTAGAGCATGAGAGTGTGGCTTATGTGTAGTTACTCATTTCATTTGTTGGTAGGACAGTATCCAAAACCTTAATTTACAGATTCCACTGAATTGTAATGTAAATGGAAAATGTGTTGGAAGATGGGTTGGGGCCATTTGATGCTCTGGGTCCAGACTGAAATGTTGCTACACTGAGTGCCTGGCTTGATGTCTGTTACTTCAGTCAGTCGTTAGGAACAACAACTGAAAAGGTAAAGCACATTACCTCAGACTTTCTCAAGCTACACTGACTGCATGTTAAGTTCCACATTGACTACAAAGTCCTACTTATGATGTGTAAAGGTTGGATTGGTTTAACTCCTGATGCAGTATAGCCCATCCCTGAGCACTTCACTCAGCTTAGTCAAGTCTACTGTTCTGCTGTATTCGACTAGAGGTCATAACTCATAATTCCTGACCTCCGACCAAGGAAAAAAAACAGACGTCACTCCCTCAACTTATCTCCTACCGAGATATAGTCTTTGAGTTCAACAAGTGATGTCAAATCACCATGGTTACACATATAACATCAGGAGTAAACAAAAAGCACAATGACCGCACTTCTTACCTTTAAATGACCTCATATACTCATTGTATATGATCAATCAGCATAGACATATTTGCTTATTAAATCTATAACGCTGACGATACAGTCTGCTATTTTGAGGGGGAACATGTAAATCACTCACCATGGTTAGCTGACCTGCCTGTTGCTAACAAAATGGGAACTTGGGTGTGTCTGTGTTTTGTTTTTTGTCCCTTCCCCCACTTTGTAGCCGAAGTCGAATGCAGCATTACGAACGCAGGCTGGTGGAAAGTTTTTCTTACATCACCTCTAAAGATTATAGGTCCATCCATCCATCTTCAACCGCTTACTCCTTCAGGGTCCCAGGGGAACCTGGAGCCTATCCCAGGAAGCATCGGGCAGAAGGCGGGGTACACCCTAGACATGGTGCCAGTCCATTGCAGGGCACAATCACATACACACTCACACACCCATTCATGAACTACGGACACTTTAGACACACCAATCAGCCTACCATGCATGTCTTTGGACTAGGGGAGGAAACCGGAGTACCCGGAGGAAACCCCCGCAGCACGGGGAGAACATGCAAACTCTGCACACATATGGACACCCGGACCCTGGAGGTGTGAGGCGAACCTGCTAACTACTAAGTCACCGTGCACCTTAAAGATTATAGGTAATGGGGATTATGGCTGATCTCGTATATATTTTGTCCGTCCTGCAGAAGCGCAGCTCTCATGTTGCAATCTCTGTTTGGAAATGTCCAGGACCACTGAGGAAAAACTTTTTAGTTCTTATGGCAAACTCTATTAATAAACTATAAATAACTGCTGAACGCTTTAGACAGCAGTTCCACATTCCGCTCTGTGGTCATCTCTTTCCGCTTGAGGGGATGATGAGGATATATTTAGTCTACAGGAAAGAAGGGAGGATAACATCTTCGTGTTTGGACAGTGTTTCTCTTGAATTTACCATCTTTATCTCTTTAGCATAGTGGGCTGTTTTAAATTATGTATCAGCGTGGAATGCAGTAGTTTTTAGTAAAAAAAAATTAATCTGAAACTTAAATATGCGAACAATGTTCTCAGGGTCTAGTTCAAAGATGATTAAGTGTGATTGAGAGTGCAGACTGAGAGTTGCAGTGGTGTAAGTCTTTTTCAATACAGTGTGTTGTGCAGGAGACTGGCGTCGTGCTCTGTGTCTGGAGAGCTCAACGCTGACAGCAGTCTGGACAGGAAGGACAATAATCTTCATATAGACTTTATGGATACTTTTTAATCATGCTCTAAATCACTCTGCTTCAGGCCGGCAGAACAGGCTTACATATTTCATTTCCATACTAGTGAATATCAAACCAATACATTACCTGTACACTTATTATTACCTGTGTAGTAAAAGTCTAATTTGTGACTGTTTCAGATATGAGCTCCAGCACAGATACACAATAGCGACGATACTTTCTGAACTTTGCACATGGTTCCTGTTTCCCAGTATATTATGCATGGGCATTTCATCATGCACCTGTTAGGGCTTTCATGGTGTGACCCTCTGTGCAACTTGTCTGCTTGTCTTATCAGGATATGAAATTACATAAAAGTACTGAACATAACCTAATTATAGGTTTCTTAAGCCAATACTTTAAAGTCCAGTTGTGGAAAAGACAAAGTGATTGTACAAAAATGAAATAAAATTTGAACTCTCCGACCCCCTGCCTATGATTCACAGATTCCTAGGGGTCATTGGATATTCCCAGAATGCTCTGATGTTCAGTAATTTATCTATATTTTTGCCCAAGCTTGTCTAGATTTAGTCGTGCCAAATGGAGGTATTTTAATTACAGTGTGTTGACTTGGTCAGATTAATTCAGTCCCATTGTCTTCAGACGTATTTCTGTCTGCGTTTTCTTCATTTGCGTTGAAAGAGAAGCCATTTAGCACAACTCCATCTCACCAGCATGTGCAGCTCCACAAATTGAAGGCTTTCAACAAATCTGGGCTTTTTTCTCTCAGTTGATGAGCATAATTAGAGTAATTCATCAACCTCTTTTTTTTTTCTCCTTCTTCTTTCTAACAGACCACCAGCTTTTCCGATAAGAAATACATTTTCCCATCAGCCACTGCTGAAGTGCTTCAGCGCAGGGAAGATATGGAGCATTTTATGGTTGTACGGATGTGTTAAAATAGATGTCGTCTGGCTTATAAGTAAATTGGTGGCTGGGCTCCACGAGCTGTGGTGTTTCTAGCTGCTGAGGATTTGTCGCCCTGAATTCATTCAATAAAGGAAAGAGTAGCAACAAAATTCCACACTCCTAAAGAATGAAGCTTAACTCATCATCTTGACCAGCTGTTCACTTTGCACTTGATGCAGGTGTGTTGAAATTCTTTGCATACCATAGCAATGATATTGCCATACCATTGTAGCTTGAGAGGTTGGTTACGCATTGGCACAAAGTTAGCACTGTATTATGTGAAAGGAGAGACCTGGGTAAGTCTCGGATGACTTGCATAACATCAGTGCTGTGAATCGCACTAATCACCTTAGTCTTACTCACTCACTATCTTTGATGATTCTACTCTGAGACATAGACCTTCATGTTATTTTAAGAAAACCTGACAGAACCAAGAGCGTGCACATGTTCTGATCTAATACACTGGTATGATCTGTTCCTCCATTTGATTACTTGGCTATTGATATTGGGCATGATGAGAGGCTAAATTTGAACCCCATTATTTCATGCTACTGGCCCTGTTGCTTACTCTGTGATTATAGACCTCTTGTGGCTACAGTCGTTGCCAGAGGAGCTGATGACCATGCTTCTTCAAATACCCCAGAGAAGGTTTCAGTGTGACAGCCTGCATACTTAATGGCGAACAAAATGCGTCATGTAGGAACAGCAAGTTGAACTGAAATAACTGCTAATAAAAAGCCCTAAAATAAAGTGTAAAATAAAGTGCATCTGTAATTACCGGCATGCAAATAGAGCCGGTTCTTCTATGTCTTTCTCTTTTGAGACTAAACTCTCCTCCTCGCCAGTAAAAAGTAAGCAGTCAGTGTTCACGAAACCTAAGCTGCACTGCTTCTTTATGGCTGACTTGTAATTTCGCCATTGTGCATGTGCAGAATGCTGAACTGCCAGCTCTAAGGTTGGCGCTCTGCTCACAAAGCCTGAGAGATCCCTTTGTTGTTTGTTTTGGGGGTTTTTTTTGTTTTGTTTTTACGCTTCTCACTGACTACGCAGTCGATAAGGTTTTCAGTGGCTTCTCTTTATCAGATGGGTTTTTCAAAAAACATTCAGCTAATTTAGTAATCTTCTAACAGGCAAACATTTGATTACTGATGTTGACCAGTGGGGATTTAATAAAAAAAATGTTTGTTGATAAATGCTAGATATATCTCTTTGCTTATTTGTAAGTCGCTTTGGATAAAAGCATCTGCCAAGTGAATAAATGTAAATGTAGATATAATTACAGGATTCTCACATTTGTGTAGCCAATACTTAAGTTCTTCTCACATGTATTCTGATTTGATAACTGGAACTGGACAGCAGAAAATTGCCTCCAAGACCTAATCAGTCAGCGCTGTACAATAATTCGAAGGCAACCACCTCAGTCCCTCGGTCCAAGTTTTGTATACCATTCATCAAACAGTGGCGTATTAAAAAAAATTAAATAAAAAATTGTACGTGTAAGAGTAGCTGTAATGCAGGTTACATTTTAGTTTTTCATGATTAAATGTGCATGCCTGATGCATGAATGGTGTGCACTACATGTATTGCATTAAAAAGAATGTCATTGTAATATCCAACTTTAACTTGTGAACTTTATCACATCATTTTTCCGCCCTTCATTCTATACCCTGTATGCTGATTAGACTAATGCTTACCCTAGTCACTCATGGAGTGAAATAGAAAGGAAAGATCAGCTGAAGTGACAGTGAAGAGTCAGATGATTGATGGTGTTCGCTAAAATAGCTTCTTGGCTTTGCATGCTCTGATATATCATGGTGAATGTGATCTTTTTTCATTTTCTTTTTCATAACAGTCTGATAAATCGGATGCTGCAGAGGGACCCCAAGCGCCGTGCCTCGCTGGAGGAGATTGAGAGCCATGCATGGCTGCAGGGAGTGGATCCGTCTCCAGCCACCAAGTTCAGCACACCTCTGGTGTCCCACAAGAACCTTTCTGAGGAAGAACACAACTCCATCATCCAGCGCATGGTGCTCGGAGACATTGCAGATCGAGAAGCCATCATTGAGTAAGTGCCCCTAGAGCCTGTTCCTGTTCAGGATGAGTAGTTTTTTTTCTTTGATTTATGTACTCTATGCCTCATACAGCAGCTGACAACAAATGTCAAGGCAGTATCGTTTAGATTGAGATTTCTTTGCAGGGAAGGAAGAGATTTTTGCCCTTCTCTGTGGTAGAGCTCTCAATAAAACAGCCATGTGTAGTGGCTGCTGTTTGTTCATTATCATGTAATCCCTGAGAAGCAGAGAGGAGGGACTGCAAATATGCTCGGCCTGCGCTAAGCACTGGAACGGTACTGAAGACATGCCAGCTTCATTACATCTGCATTAAAAAGGCTCACAGAAATCAGTGCACATGCATAATAGCCTGCTATTTTTAGTCAGGCATGTTCGAGCAGAATATAAGACCGAGTACAGACTGATCAGGAGTTGTTATCCTCTTTGGTGTACTTATGGATGGCTTCTTTGCCCAGTACATGATCTGAAAAGTCATTGTTTCTTCTCTTTCTAGCTGTTTCTGTCCTCCTAAGTATTATTTTTCTGCCTCCCTAGAGCCCTAGAAACGAACAAGTACAACCACATAACAGCTACCTACTTCCTGCTGGCAGAACGGATCCTACGGGAGAAGCAGGAGAAGGAGGTGCAGCCTCGATCCTCCAGCCCCAGCAACATCAAAGCCCAGTTCAGGTACAGCTAATGGCCTTTTTGGCTCTGCTCTTCCTATGGGCCTAGTGGTCGAGCTGTAGCTTCACTGCAACCGAGTACAACAATCTTGGACTGATGTCTCTTTCAGCTGTTATGCACTCACAAACTGCCCAAGCTCTCTGTGCCTGAGATTTCACATCCTGTGGTTTCAATTCTGAAATGAGTAGAGTATATCCAGAGCAAGGTTTGAAAAAGCATCTGTGCAGTATCTTGTGAGCTAGCTAAGGTCTAATTACTGACACACATTTGCCCCCAGATGCCCTCTCCATGGAATAGGATTCAGTTTGAGCCTTCTTTCTGAGAGATTGATTCTGCTGTATGTCAGGATTTGTCTCTCAATGCACAATGAAGGCAGACAGCACATTTCTGCTTGGAATGATGTGCAGGGGTGATAAATGTGTTAGAGGGCTATAAAATGGGTTTGGACTGACCTAGAAAAGCAGAGGTGCTGCTTTCTGTCTAGCAGGTTTGGAGAAAGGAACTGAATTGTTGACTATTAAATTCATCAAGACTATTTTAGTTTAAATCTACGTACTCCGATTGTTTTCTAGAAAATTTGTTTAATGGGAAATTGTAGGATTGATGGAGAAACATTCAAGTGCCAGGCTGATTGGACTACAGAGACACAAACAACCTGGAGTTCTGAATGAGAAACTTTTCCATTTTTTTAAATGTATGATTTGGCCTTTTTATTGGGTTTCTTGCTTTGTACTTTGACATGAGAAGGGTGCCCTGTTTGGCGTGGTGCGATGACAACAAAAGCTTTGTGTATTGTTGATAAAGGTCTGACGTTGGCTATGAAAACCTAGGAACATGAATGCAACTCAGCGCTACTTGGAAATGAGTATGACTCTGTTGGGTCATGTAGCTTCAAACCCATTCAACACTGTGGATACAAACCCATTAAAACACACTACTTTATTCACCACTGAGGCAAAAATAGGACCTTAATCCTACAAGTGTTCTCTGTTTCACCATGAAGCTTAGTTCAGTGATTGTTATATGCATCAAGGATAATCAGCTCTGCCTGCCTTTAAAGGCAGGCTCTATCCTTATTCTTCCAATGGTGTGCTTGAGCCTTTTAGTCATTTTTGAATATATGTGTTCAGTCAGTTAGCCGATCTAGATTTAGTAGTATAATATTTGTATTATGCCTTTCTCAGGAACCGAGAGTTTTCTTGAAATTGCCTCTCTGTGACTCGTGATTTATATTTCTGCTTATTTTTTTATAGGCAGTCTTGGCCAACTAAAAATGACATGCACCAGGACATCGAGGACAGCCTGGCGGCTTCCTCCATCTCGCACGCAGGGGGGCCACAGTCTCCAGCTCGGAGCACTGAGAACCTGCTAAATGGTCACCGTAACAAAGGGTTGCTGGATCTGAGCCGCCGGGAGGAGATCAGCGAGGCCTGTAGCACTGCCGTTTATCCTGGACAGATTACTTGTCTCACCCAAAGCCCCCTCAAACCCAGCGCCACAGCTCCTCCTGCCTTGGCCTCGGCCAAGCAGCGAACATGTCTTTTCCGCGTAGAGGAGGATGAGGAGGAAGAGGAGGAGCAGGAGCCGTCACCACTCCCCATGCAGGTGATCCTACGCCGCAAGCCGCCATCTGTCACTAACCGGCTGACGTCACGCAAGAGTGCACCAGTGCTCAACCAGATATATGAAGAGGAAGGCGAGTCCGATGATGACGACTTCAACATGGATGAAAGTCTGCCACCCAAACTGAGCCGGCTCAAGATGAACATCCCATCACCCGGTACAGCACCGAAGCGCTACAGCCGACGCAAGAGCCAGGGCCGTGGCTCCAGCTGCTCCAGCTCAGAGACCAGCGACGACGACTCAGAGAGCCACCGCCGTCGCCTCGACAAAGAGTCAGGCTTCACGTACAACCGGCATCGTAGGGACAGTAGTGAGGGCCCACCAGGAAATTCAGGGGGCAACGGAGGGGGTGGCAGTAGCGGTGGACAGAGCAAACCTCCAGGAGAGGGTAACTCGGGACCCGACAGGGGCAGTAGTAACGGCGGAAGTGGTGGAAGTGGAAGCACAGGAGAGGGAGGGGGTTCTAAAGGTCAGGGAAGCCCTTCAAGCTGCTCCAGTGGCAGTAGCAACCCTGCTTCAGGCTCCACACGCACTGCAGCCCGGACCACAGGAGAACTGATGGAGAGCCTGAAGCTCATGAGTCTCTGTTTAAACGCCCAGTTGCAGCATCGCCGATCAGGAGGAGGAGGACGCTTCATTGTGGATCCACAGAGTCTCTCAAGTGTAAGAGTGCAGGAAAAGTCCTCATGGAAGATGTGCATTGGCTCAGCCAGCAGTCTGGAAAAGACTCTAAATGTGGGCGGTAGGTTAATGGACCGCTACCCGGACCAAACTGCAGCCATGCTGAATGAACTGGCCCTGGCCAAGGGGAACAACCTGAACTTGAAAGCCAACATGCTTCAGCTACCTCTGTGTGAGAAAACAATCTCAGTAAACATCCAGAGGAGCCCCAGGGACGGGCTGCTTTGTACATCGGCCCAGGCCAGCTGCTGCCAGGTCATATGATCATGGATCACATGACCAGACCTCATAGTCAGTTGCTCCTATCGCTGCATTTGTAGCATAATAACGATTTGAAAACTCCTGTAGCTTTGTGTGATCTTTCTCAACCTTCTGTCGTCTTAATCATTCTTACAACTTATTTATTTTTCTTGGACCCGTTGGGTTCTATGAGTTGCACACTGCTAGCTTGTTTTCTGCCTCTTTGCGAGGCTGTCCTTTCTAGTCCTCCTTACTGTTTTACTGTTTTACTGTTTTCCACCAGCCCTTTTCTTTGCATCCTCTTCTTTTGCCTTTTTTTTATCTCCTGAACTGATAAGCTCTTAAGATGGTTTACATGGTTTGGTTTTGGCCAGTCAGTCAAACAGAACTGTAGATTTTTATTTCATGATAAAATGGAATATTTAATAAAGATAAATAAATAAATATGACCAAAAGCATGGCAGAGTAGCAGCTGCTAGGTCGTCTGAGCACTTATGTCTAAAGTTATTAAGTGCTGCAGTTACAATCAAAGCTCAAACATAGTAGCAAGAAATAAAAAACAGCTCATTTGAGAGAAACCAGTATTGTTTGGATTAATGGCCATTTCTATGTCTTAAACAAACTGACCAATTTATTATTCCACAGAAAATCAGTTCTTGATTGAATTACATATTTAAGTTTCTAATGGTGGTTTAATGAAACGCACGTATTGAACTGCCTTTAACAGATTAAAAAATACATATATTTCTATCAACATTTAAAATGTTGTGTTCTTAAAAATACTGTTAAACATTCACATTTCCCTCAAGACAAGCAGGACATTATTGTCAGCAAATTAACTTCTTTTTATTCAGAGAATTAATTGAGCATACATGTACCGTTTTAGATTTTCATTTAAATATGTTAACAAAGTATACTTTTCAGATAAATAAGCCCTATGTTTCCAACCTAGCCTCAAGGTTTGCATACAGTAATTGAAGAAAACAAATCTGTCAAATCAGCAGCCATTTTTAATCCAACCTGCCGCTGTCCAGATAATGAAGAGAGTTCTGTTAGGGCAGCAGTACTTGACGTACAGGAATAATACTGCAGACTATAGATTGCTGGAGCTTTACTGCATCCACCATATTAATAATGCAAATGATTAACATAACGAACGATATTCCACGGTTTGGCCATGTTCTCTAGTGGTTTAATTCTGTTAAGAGGCGAAGCCCTGAATAATATCATCATCTTCACACTAGGAAATGAATTCCTATATACTGCTGAGCTCCAGATCCCAATCCAACTGTTCTGACCTCACTCACCTTTGTTTGTAGTTCGTAAACACTTCAGTTACTGTAACTACCAGTCTTCAGATAAGACTGGCCTCAGATGCCTATAGGGTATGTAAATAAGTTTTTAAAAGTTGTTTTTATTTTTTGGTTTTTTGAAAGGACTGCTGTTTTAACGTGTTGAATGCAGGCATTGGGCTGGCGTTGGAGTTAAAGCCGTGCTGATTTATCACCTGGCTCGAAATCCCACGTACAGCTGAAAACGTAATGAGATATATGACCACTCATTCAGGCAATAGATAATAAAGGAAACTGCTTCAGAAAGACCATCTATGACCTGGTGTAAAAAGCTGTATAGAGTCCAGGCTGAAGCAGAGAGAGCAGTAGAGTCTGAGATATTTTAAGGGCATTGGCAATAAGCTATAAGTTGCAGCTATATGTAAATATACTTTTTTGTTTGTTTGTTTGTTTTTATAATATGTACAGCCGTAGAATGGCTCACTTGACCGAAAAAAGAGAATTATCTTGAGTATTTTTCTTTTTCTTTTTAAACAATAAGGTCTGTAAATAAAGATGTAAATACCGTGCACACTCTGTAAAACTGCAGCATCAGCCATCTGGTTCATAGCTGTAATATAGCTTTACTAGTCGTGAGTGTCTCCAGTAAATTTAGCAATGTTGAAAAAGAAAACAGTGCTATGTTCATAATGTTGGTCTCAGACTTTGTCCTGCGCTGATGTAAACAGGTAAAATGATAATGTGCATGTGTTGAATGTTCAACATAATTGATCCATGGACATCGAAAGGAAAAGAACTGCCATAAAATGTTACTGGACCAAAATTGTGTACTGACTTCTAAAGAAAAACAACAGCAAAGAAGCAAAATGATTAAATGTTCTGTTGTTGAAACTTGTCCTCACAACTTATATATAGTTATGGTAATGTCCAAAAATTAAATGTTGTGGAAAATGTCTTTAAATATGGGCTTTGTTTGTGTTTCTTTCCCCCAGGGTATGCAGTATGAGCTAGTGTGTCACAGAAGCAATACTGAGATATCTGCAGAAACTGATGACAGGCAGGTTAGGATGAAATCTCATAGAAAGCAAAAAAACACAATGTTATCTGTGCATTTTGTTAAATTACTGAATAGATACTACTGAACACTGAGTAATCTCACTAAGTGTTAAAATTCAGTTTCTTAACTATATTTAAACATTTTTTGTTCAACCCCTGGTTGTAAACAAATTCTGTTTCTGCTTAACCAGCAATGAGTATTTAGAAGCTCAGTGCCACTAAAAGTTCCTAGCAAAGCATTTCTTAAAACATCTTGAGTTTTTTTTATTATAAACAAATCTGAAGAATTATGCAAAACTAACGAAATCCCAACACATTTACATGTGAATATAAAATAATGTTAATGATCTTATATGTGACAAATAGTACTGAAACTTCTTTCTTGATCTACTAGATCTACCCGAGAGTGGCCATGGTTTTGTAGTTTGTCCGATGTTGTCTGGTCTGAAGCAGCAGGTACTCTTTAATCGAAATGAGATTTCCAGGTCGTATGTGCTGCATAACTGCGATTTGTCCTATAAACATGGACCTTGAATATACCTAGAAATCAATATGTCGGGATGCGAAAGTAGTTGGGAATCAGTTGTAAAGACCAAAGATAGGCATTTCTTCACTGTTAATATCATAGCATATAGTACATAGAGGAACATGTCTTGTTGCTTTACATTTCTTTGTCATCTTCATTTTCTCCTCTTTGTGTGTGCAGTCGTCTGTAGAAGCTACTTTTAACCGTAATATTTTGTATAAGCGTCTCCTGAATGTTTTCTGCTTTCTAAAGCCTAAGCCGAGTTCCTGCTGGGCACAACGTTCCTGCTGCGAGTTCAGCCCTGGCACATGCAGTGCAAAGAGAGAAGTGAAACATGTTGTGATGTGGCAGCCTTCAAAACGTTGCTGTTGAAAGGTTTCATATACTGATTTACTACCAACGCCTGCTGCCAGATTTCTCGAGTATCCTAGTGCCTTCCAAGGCCATCAGAGACTTGGACATGTGTATGCAGTGTGTTCCACATTGTCTGTTCCCACACAGTATGAATAAATACTGAGAGGCGGGGATGAGCTCTGCCCTACTTAACACTGCTCTACTCTTTCACACTGTCCTGATGCCGTGGCCGATGAACCGTGTGTTTATCACCCTGGCAGCAGTGCTCAAGCAAGGCTTCAGGCTGTCATTTTGTTCCTTAGGTATAATGATTCTACATGACTGAGCACTGTATTACTTGCTGGAGCTGAATACGACAGACACTTAAGTGATCGAGTTACACTATGCCTACAGAAATAACTAATGAGAAATTGATTAAACATATGATAGCTGTGCAGTCGAACTTGTCACGTGTAATAAGTTGTTAAAGAAAAAGTAGGAGGACATAATTGCATGATAAATTAACTGGATCATACCTTTCTTCAATTGCTTTATGTAAACAGCTTATACACATTAATAGATGTAGTCTCACCAGCCACTTTAATAGGAACACCTGTACATTCATGCAGTTATCCAATCAGCCAGCACCATGCAAAAAAACCATACTGATTCAGAGCAAAGCTTCAGTTAATGTTCACATCAGCACATTATTTGTATTTATTTATTTAGATTTTTTTAGGGGGGTGAATGCAGAAAGGTGAAAAACACAAAACATCCTGTCTGCATCAGTTCTGTGGACAGTACTGCCTTGTTAATGAGCAGAGGAGACTGGTTCGATGTGACAGGACATCTACAGGACTCAAATAAGCGCTCTTTATAACCAGGGTGAGCAGAAAAGCATCCCAGCATGCGCAACACATCAGATCTTAAGGTGGATGGGCTACAACAGAAGACCACTTTGAGGCTATAGTGGGCAGTGGACCGTTTGATTGTGAAATGCTTCACTCAGTTAAGTAACAAATATGCCATGATAAAAGTCAGACATCACATTTTTCCTCCATTCTGATGTTTGACGAACATTATCTGAAGCTCTTGACCTGTTTCTGCATGATGTTATGTATTGCTCTGCAGCAACATGATTGACATTCCTAATAAAGTGGATGGTGGGTGTATAACTTTTAGACAACTTTTGAATACACTTGAGTAGATGGCAGGTAATGAATAGAGTATGACGTTTACCACTGTAATAGTTTAGGTATTTATTTTCAGGTTAACTTGGCTTCAAGTACAGTGCACACAATCAGTAACATGAGTATCTGATATAATGGTAAAACTAAAACACTCAGTCTTTGGTTTAACTAAAAAAAAAAAAAAAAAAAAAAGGCAATAAAATAATCAGGCCGATTTACCTCACTCGACCATCGCAAGGGTTTCCTAATTTTAGGCTGGTCTAAAAGGATTATCTTTCAAGATTATCCTGTAGTGTGTAAAATCTAGATTCAGTCCCTTGATCTACTCACAGTTCAGTTGTGGCTGCCTGTTATTCAAAATGTTCAGCTACAACTGAAGTCCTGAAGTCTTGGGGCGAAACACGGTTAACCAACACCAGAACTGTCTTCCCCAATGTTTAACTTGATCTGAAGTCACGCGCTCAGAAGAATTCTGAGAAAAATCATGATCCAGGAAAAAATTGGTCATTACTTTTGTAGTCTCTTATATATTTCAACAAGGGTTATGACTGTATAAATCTTGTAGTGGCCCAGGCACAAGTACTCATTGTTTTCACTAGCAGTGTCTTTACACTAGTAAAGTGCAATTCATGCTCAATACAGTTTACAGATAACACAGTCTCACAGAACTGTTTATACATTATTTTATAACCAAATTCCACATACAATTATTACTCTTAGAGGCCAATATGTATGTCTTGGCTTTATGAAGTTGAACACCTCAAAAACAAATAAAAACAATTAAAAGATTGCTCTAGCTAACATGCAGTAATTGAGTTGCAGCTTACGCTGGACGTCAGCAGTGTTTGTGGAGAACATAGTCACGAGTGCATATTCATGGTAGGTGATATGTAATGCTTGATTGGATACACTGTATGTAAACACCTGAGGCAGGTTCAGCTCTGCAGCATCAGAAGCTGTGCAACTGTTGGCCTCACGGCTGCTCGTTACTTATTGGTCTTCGAAATCTCTGCTGCCTCCAGCATTTTCTGAAAATACAAAAGACAAGCAAAGTGTTAATTCTGCAACTTATATTTAGGGTCCGATCTGACTGCAATCACAGTGACTTATTACTCATGTTAATGCATGCCTTGGAGGGTGGGGAGACCCAATTCTATATGAACACCGACTGAAGTAGGAGCTGAATATAGACATTGCTTTAAGTGGCTCAGTCTTTGACTATGTGGAGTAATGTGATCTTGAATGATTCACACTTTCGAGTGATGGTGGTGGGAACAAGCACCAACCAAACTCGCCATTTTGACACCTCCTTAAAACAGCAACTTTAAGGTGAACATTTCAAAACGTGTTCTTTACAAAGAGGAAAACAAAGCTGCAATGCACTGCACCTTATCAGCAAGTTAAATCTCCTCACTAGGCCTGGAGATTTTCAAGATGTAATTATTTTTAAATATACAGCCTTTCTTTCCATTAGAAACATGTCACAGAGTGGCACAGCCTAAGCTACAGTTAATCTATTAAGTCTGCTGCCTGCAAACCAGAGCAAATTAAAGCCTCAGCGAAGGAGTGTTATGTACAATTAACTTTTCAAGCCAGAAATGAGATCAATGCAGGCACATGTTGCTGACACGGTGGCTTTTACAGCGTCGTGTTCATTCTGGGTTTTGGCGGTTTCTCAAAGCACAACAGAACGGTGATTAGAAGCAATGTTTCTACCACTGTGTTGCTGTTTTTCCAAAATATTAAAATGGGCTATTATCAGAATAGCTGTAAGGCACCTAGTCTGAGTATGTTTCAGGTTAATGGACAAAATGATAGTCTACCTTTTAAACTAATAAATGCCAATAGGAAAAACGGAACCTATCTTCAGAAGAAAGCAATTATACTTATTTTCATTTCCAGCCACTTCTCGTTCTACCCACGAAGCCAAAACGAATCTGATCAAATCCATTCCATTCCTCGAGCTTTACATTTAAAAAAAATTCCATGGAAAAAGTGCAGAAAGAACAATGGCAGAGGAATCCTAACCCAAAGGTCATACCCGAGCTGCAGCAAAAGCTCCGTTTCCATGGCAGGATGTTTGCTGCTGATTATAGTATTGATTATGTGCAACAATAGTAGAGCAGCAGACAATAAGCAACACAATGAATTAGATAACACACACAGTACTGCAGATAATTAAGTCCTGAAGATAGATGGCTCAAACAATTCCTCTAGAAAGAAAATAAATAAATATAATTATATATAAAAAAAAAATATATATATATATATATATATACACACACACACACACATACACACACACACACACATATACACACACACACTCCGGTTTCCTCCCCCAGTCCAAAGACATGCATGGTAGGCTGATTGGCGTGTCCGTGGTGTATGTGATTGTGCCCTGCGACTGGCACAGGGTGTACCCCGCCCTGTGCCCAATGCTCCCTGGGATTGGCTCCAGGTTCCCCCGCGACACTGAAGGAGTAAGCAGTAGAAGATGGATGGATGGATAAATAAAATACATCTTCTCTATTTACATCAAGCAAATACCACCCCATGGTTCATTATTTTCTTACAAGACCACATCCTGAAGTGATTTATTTATCAACTTGCCAACACTAACTCCTGACCTTCTAATAGAAATGATGTTGAGGGATCTGAAGCAAGCAGTTCATGTGAGGAAACCCACCAACATCCCAGAGCTGAAGCTGTTCTGTACTGAGGAATGGGCTAAAATTCCTCCAAGCCCATGTGCAGGACTGATCAACAGTTACTGGAAACACCAGATACAGATAGCGAAGGTTTTCTACTACAGTATCTACTTTTGCCACTCACAGATATATAATGTTGGAACATTTTCCTCATTAAATAAATATTTAAGTATGAAGTCTAAGATTTCGATGTTTAATTGGGGTCTCTTTATCGCTGTCAAAATCTGATAATGTATTAAGTCTTATTTATGCAGATATAGAAAATGTCAAGCACCACTGTATGTTATAGTAGCTGTAAAGTCATTCCCTCAGCAGCCTCTTTTTTCTGCTCTCAAAGTTAATAAGCCAAAAACGCAGACGAAAAAAGACAAACGAAATGAAGAGTTTTACACATTTAAAAAAATAACCCATTTAGACAAATGCCATAAAATTGCAGAAATGACTTACAATTTAATCAATTACTGAATTCAAACCCTTTTTTTTTTTTGCTTATTCACTTCTCCTGTAGTTCAAGCACTGTTAAGGACCTACAATGTTCTGATCGTGATAGAGCAACTCCAATACTGTAATGTAGCCTACAATATTTGTACTGTCATTAGCATCACTGTCCCTGACCTAGAACACCAACAACACAGCTCCTGTGGTGTGTTAAATGTCACGGCACAAACAGTGTTTACACTTTTACAGCAGACTCGGTACTTACAGCTGGGCAGCAATTTCCGCCCGTGAATTCACTGTCAAGATTCATTTCACTCTCAATCAGTCAGGACAGCACCACTGGCTTTGTTTCCCGTCAAAGGATAGTGAAGCACACATCTACTGTTTGAGGCATGACAGCATGCTTTAGATGATGACGTTTTACTTGGTCTGTTTTCCGTAACACCGGCTGGACGGCGAGGGTAATGAACATACGCTTTTTGACAAACTGCATGGTACCCCTGACCTGATATGCCCTGCTTTTCCCCACTCTTCATCCCTGCTGTAAGGCGGTACTAAATGACACGCTGTCCCAAATTGTTCCAAATTTCAGAACGCTAGATCTGAAATTGAAAAGCACCTTCAAACCAGTGTGACTCCGGGATGATTGCTGATTTATGTCGCTGCTCTGAAATGACCTATAAATGACATAACATTTTGAGATTTCTAGTGTTGAATTGTCGAGGGAGTAATACACAAGTGCTGAAAATGTGTTTTCACCCTGAGACAGAAGCAAACATATCATGTGACAAGTCATCTGGCTTAAAGAAGCTGATGTTATTGGAGCAATCAGCTATCATTGGTGCTACATGATTAACTTTCCACAGCAAGGCGGGAAGCTATTCACACACAATTCCCCAGTGATGAAAGAGTTCAGTAGACATCATCAGCTTTTATTCAGCACCTTCAGCACTGTGTACTCTGTCTTTAACAATGTCCTGCTGTGGGTTTGTGTTGACACAGAGCATCATAAGGGTTTTTATCATGAAATTAAATTCCATGCCCTGGAAAAATCAAGAGCACTACATAGAACATTATTACAGGAAACACAATTAGTTTTTTGGAACCTTTCCCTTCAAGTTTTTCAACAAAATACAGGAATTGGCACTTTTCAGTTTCTCTGTAACATAACGAGCTGCTTCAAGAGAGGAAACAAAATAGAGGCTGGTGAGAGAACTGTTTATCGCTGCTATGATGTAACAGGAATGAACATGTTTCATGGAATTACCAAAACATTAATAAAACCTGTAAATAGACAAAGTACAATATGTCCTGTTTAATTAATAAGACAATATAAGCGTTGGTAAATTGCTGTGGTATTAAAGGAATCACTTTGGACTAAAACGCTTTACACGTTTGTGGTAACAGCATCACACCACCCTGTCATTTATCATTTTCCTATGAAACAGCATGCACGGTCATCGTTTCATTACTTACTTAAAGTACACCTATTATGGTTTTGAAACATGCCTAATTTTGTTTTTAAAGTCTCGTACAATAGATTTACATGCATCCAAGATCAAAAAATACTAACATGTTCATAATTTAAACTGCAGCATTACCTTTTGTCCCCCCCAGTGTCACAAACGACTCGTTAAATGATCCGTTCTAAGGATTTGTTCTAAACTCCTTTCAGAGAGAATACTCTGCTCTGATTGGTCAGATGTCCCAGTCTGTTGTGATTGGTCTACCGCTCTCCGCATGTTTCAAAAAGGAAACGCCCACTACCATAATGACTTTCAGCTCCATCTTCCAGCGAGCAGTGATGAAGTCCAGGAGGCGGGACTTTTTGTTACAAACCTATGTAGGTTAGTACAGGAAGTAAGTCTGGAATTACCAACGACTCGTTTCAGCTGTTCACAATCGCTTCCTTCATTTGGGAGTCAATAACTCAGTTTGTCATGCACTTTAATTTAGAAACTTTGCAGACTTTTTACATTCATAAACAGCTCTATAACACACTACATGAAAGGTAAACCATAATGGGTGCACTTTAAAACATTGTTACATGCCTAAATAACTTGCTATGGAGTATAAATGTGAAGCATGTATACTGTAGGCTCATGTCACATGCAAACATAAAGAGACTTCCTAAAATTAAAAAACACTTGTGCGTACATGATGTAAAAGCCTCCTTTGTCCTTGTTTTTGATTCCCTAGAGTGCATTTTAAGAATTGGTAAGCAGACTTTGATCGATTTCTACAGGAATCAAGGAATTTCTACAAGGAATTAAATGCACCAATTATTTGTCCACTCTTGGGGTGCTTTTACCAAATGGCAGCCCATTTTGCACAGATCTGGTCACAGCACTAATTACAGTTCAAGTTATGTAAATACAGCTCATTATTTGTAAGCAGGTTCGGCTTGAAGTAAAATTTGACATGTAGAGCAATGTTCGTGAGCATGATGAGTCTGTAGGATGCTCAGGAAATGTCTGCTTTCTATTTCTGTTCATCAGTCAAAAAGAACTATTTAGCACAAGCACATGGGACTTGATGCGAGAAAGAAAGCTGTCATATTGAACACTGAGGCTATATCAAAACAAGAGTCAATACAGCCAGTGTGGGGATACTTCAGTCTTATATCAGTTAATCTAGACTATGGGCTCTAAAGGAAAACCACGGTGTATTAGCATGTGCTGTAACTTAAGTATCAGATTGAGAAAGTCAGCACTGCCTAACAAGGCTTTGTCCTGGAGCTCACCTTCAAGTGGCAGGTTACTTTCCAGTGCTGGCTGTGAACGGGGGATTTCCACTGCTCCTGTCAGTGTTTGCTATTTTCAGCTTTCCCTTCGACTCCAGAGGACCTGTCCCCCACCACTCCCCACCCCAACCCCAACCCCCCTGCAGACAGCCATCTATGCCCTTACAAGCTGCTGAACACATGGAAAACAGCTGGACTCAACAGCCACATGCTGCTTCTTTATAGTTAAATGCTAAGTGGCACATAATCCTAAGCTTAGCAGTAATAATATCGAGTCAGAGCACCAAGCATCCTCCTAAATGAACCCTCAGTCCTGAATCACTAACTCCAATTAAAAGTCGTAATCAAATACTGCAGGGCGATTCTGGATAATGTGACCAGAGGTCTGTGAGAAGGTTTTATACGCTCTCTCCTACTAATGGCCATGGCCAAGAATTTGCAATTCTGTGAAGTTTGCACTTTAAATGCTCGCAGCCGGCTCTGCTGAGACTATTAGCTCGTGTCCATCATCGTGATAAAGCAGCACGAGAAGCAGAGCTGGAGCCAGAGTTGGTGAAAGAAAAGGAGCGCAAAAGGGAAACTTGGAAATATCACACCCTCCATCATCCTGAAATATAATCAATATATTCAATAAGTAGTTTACAACCTGCTACTCTGTGTAAATTAAAACAAATGTTAGCCACATGAAGCTCAGGCAGAGTGCCTTCTACAGCAGTCACACCTTTCTACGTTTCTGCTCGGGAAAAAAAAGAAGCTATTTCCTTTTGTTTGTGTTTACACCACTATCTCTCCACTGAGCGCCTCAAGTACTGCGTCAGGCCCTTGTGCTGTTTATATTCCACTTTCCGTTTTTTCCACTAAAGTAATCAGGTCACAGTGCTTATTCAGGGCTCATCCCAGAGATGGATGTGGGTTTATCTGGGCTCAAACTGGACAGATGAACTGCACATCTATCTGTCCACAAGAAGACAGTATTACAAAGATTATGGCATATGGAAAAACTTTTTTCTAAATGCTAAATAAAAATGTATGTGAGATTATCACTGACAATTACATACTGTAAAGATATTACAGGTACAGGTAATAATGCCAAACAATAACAACAACAACAACATCTGAGGAACTGCATTAGTAATAATATGACTTCTCCATGATGATGATCACCCAGACTCACCCAGAATCATTAGTTTCAGGATAACTCAAGCCTCTCATGATTAATGAGGTTTATTGATTAATATGATTATTTATTAATATTATTAGCAAGTCCTTTTGTTAAAGACATTACAGTCAGTAACTGCATTAGGTGTTTCAGCACGTTAACCTACATCACGCTTGTAGGCAAAGAACCACAGCAGCACACATCTGCTGTCACTGAGAGGACCTGGATTAGAGATTAGAGTTTGGCAGCTGTTCATGTCCATTAATTGGCATGCACCGTGCAGCCGCCAAAAACAGACTTACCGAGCGAGAGCCTTCTGCACAAAACCAAAGACAGATAGTTGAAATGTGGCACATTTCAGTGAGCACAGCATAACTGTATATATGAAACTTTTTTCACATTACACGTATATATTGACATGATGTTAATTTATGCTAACAAGCTGTGTGTATTTTTACACATTAGTATTCTCAGTCTTGGGCTAGAGCTTGTTTTTAAAGCACTGTCATATGAATTCAGTGCACCTGCCGCAAATCCAGCTCTACGAACTGAGTATATAGGAGGCATTTTTCCACTGTGGAAAAGAAATCATTCTCCCAGAAAGGTTCGTTATATGTTTATGAGCATGAGCCAGTGTAGCATGCATACTGTCACACCCATGTGTACCTGCAGTATTTCTGTATTCAAGGTGATAAACATCTGCCAAAGATTAGGCTCATTATATAACATTTACACAAACACACACACACATTGAAATGTCTGTTGTGTGTTTCAGTATACATGTTCTCAATGGATCAGTTGGTGGTTTGGGATTGTTGCTTTTCTCCTTGTCTGCAGCACCTGTGCATTACGGAAAATTATGCACTGTTGACGCAAATTCAACAATGTGTACACTAATATATGCCCTGGAGGGATAATCATAGATTTCTAAGCTACTTGGAGGATATACCGAGCTATCGATCTTTCACTCTCGAGCACGTTCTCTCGCGTGCTTGCGCTCTAGCACACAGGAAAAAGTCATTTCAAGAAAGTTTTAAAAAAATAAAATAAAAAAAATAATAACTTGTTTCTGGGAAAATGAGTCATTTTTTTGTGTAAAAAGAAAACTAATCTTGTCAAGCATGCGTTTTGCATTAGAAAATGAATCACATTTTAAGAAAATATATCTAATTTTATCTTAATAAGATATTCCAGCTAATATTGAGCAATATTTAACCAGTAACAAGCTACAACAATGGTCTGCATAATATAAAAGCAGATGAACAAGATGGTTTTCCTCATTTTCCACACTGAACTACATTACCCATCAGCCTCAGCATGTCACATGACCATGTCACATCCCACTGATCACTCACACCTGTTCTGTGTTACCCCAATAAGCACCGTATAGAAGTTCTATTTCTCAAGTTTTTGTTGCTGTCGTGTTCACGTGTCATACGGCCGCTCACATGGTCTGCATGTTTTTGCCTTGTGTCCGCTGTTACGTTTATGGTTCTTGTTTTCACAGTTTGTTTGCTTTGCACTTTATTCGTTAAAAATCTGCGCTTGCATTCTACAATCCCAGACACTTTCCCTATTTCGATAAAAAATGCTAATAATGGCAATGCTTTTAGTGCCTTCATTTAAGACAAAGTCACTTAACTTCATTATTCTGTTTGAAGAAATTGTCTTATTGTAAGCTTTTGTTTTGCTAATTATTAATCTTCGATTAAGGGGTAAATTCTTAAAGTCAGCTCAATCAAGAGACCAAAATACTCATTTGAAGCAAGTCTATCTTGAATAACTGAGTTTTCATTGCTTGTAATAAGCACAACATGCTTCAATTTGGGCATTTTTGTCTGGTTTTAAGATCCAATAGTATTTTTAGTGATCAGATATTTGTTATTTGCTTGATTTTAGTACGCTTTAACTAGAGTTAAGTCTTACTTAAGTGCACACACACTTACCTTTTTCTTCAGAGCTTCCAGAGACTCAAACTCCAGCTTGGCAAGCTTGATCTGAATGTGTTTGGGCACGTCTGGAATAATGAAGGCCAGGATAAACTTGAAAGCCAGGAGGATATGCTGCAATTAGGAACAGAGCAGGAAATATATCTTTATCCAGGTAATCACATTCAAAAATATTCTCACTTTCAGCTTTTCAATTTCACCAAAGTCTCTTATTTAAATACACATCATAACATGCACAATTGATGCATTCTATGTTTTCTGTGTGAACGTACTGCATGTTCTCATCTGCATTAAATTGTGATAAATGATCTACTCCAGCTTATCAGTATCAAACTCTGGACTGTCAAGTAGTTGAAAGGTGAATAATGCTAGGTACATATACTGAGAGATGGGTACAAATACAGAGAGCGGACGCAATTCCAGCAGAGTAAACAAGTGTCCATGCTGGATGATGTTTTAAATCAGGGGTGTCAATTATTTTCCCAGCCACATCAGCATTTTTGTGAGTCCTTCACAGGATATGATACAATGTTATTCCCTTTTTAACAGATTATTTATTCTATGAATTAATACCAATAACCTAGGCTCTGAATGTAGAAAATTTTTCAACTGTATTATATATTTAAAAAATTAATCAGTACCATAAACATGATCAAGTGCATAAATAGGGCATGGTGGCTTAGTGGTTAGCACATTTGCTTCACACATCCAGGGTTGGGTGGGGGGGGGGTTCCCGCCGCTGCCCTGTGTGTATGGACTTTGCATGTTCTCCCAGTGTTTTGGGGGTTTCCTCAGAGTACTCCAGTTTCCTCCCCCGGTTGAGAGACACGCGATGTAGGCTGATCGGACAATTTGGAAATGAGTGTGTGCATGTGTGATTGTGCCCTGCAAAGGGTTGTCGCCCCATCCCGGGTGTCCCCGACTTGTGTCCCGAGTCCCCTGGGATAGGCTCCAGGCCCCCCACATCTGTGTGTAGGGTAAGTGGTACAGAAAATGGATGGATTTTATATAAGGAATGTTATACTGCATTATAACATTAATAAAGACATTTAAGAAGAACTCACACAGGATTATCTCTCTCAAAAAGATACATGTCTCTCCAATGAAGACCATCACCGAACGCGATTCAATATTTTTTAACACCGACTTCATTCATAAGAAGAGGGGCATTGAGTTCAACCAACATTTCCTCCCTGTGAGATATGATGCCATGTAAAGTGGCATAGATGGAACGTGGGCGGTGGTTACGCACAGACTGAATTAGACAGGCCATGTGTTTGACGCTCGGGTGTTAAATGCTCTGTGTGATCAGAACACATGTTCCAAAGGTGTATACATTTAGGAGTGCACCAGCTCTCACAGTTTTACAGGGATTTTAATGTGAATAAGAAAATGGCAGCAACTGGGTGTCACACATGCACTCTCATAAAAGCACTCAAATGGGGAATGTGAGAATTTACTGAAGTACATGTGTGTCACTGAGGTCACAGGCTCTGCGAGACATCTGAATGAATTCATTCCAGTTGTAGATTCAAAATGCTCATATGTACTTTATAAAAATAAAAAGTAATCTGATTGACCTTTCTGTCTGCATAATCTGTTTAATAATGCCAACTTTTTCAATCAGACTGATCTAACAAAAGTGGCAGTTAAATGGAGAAAAGGTTCAAAAAGATCACGTCACACAACAGGCTTAGCCTCCAAAGTGGAGGAAAGAACTCCAAAGTGGAAGAAGGGAAAAAAAAAAAAAAAAGCAATGCTGCTGTCTGTGCAAAAGCCCTAAGCTTCGGTTTAACATTCACCAAAAGGAAACGGTTTCCACTTAAAGAAACAAAGGAGCATTTGATCACGTTGTGTGTGTTCGCGATATCTTTTCAATGATTCTGTATGTGACCGTGATCATGTATTCCTGAGCTCAAGTGAACTGTATGCATTTCCATTTCCAGAGAATGAGGAAGCACACAACTTGGGTCAAGGCCAGGAAGGCAGGAGAACAATATTATCAGCTACAAAAAAAAAAAAAAATACACATCGTCATATCCTATAACCACCAAGAGAGCAAACCCAAATACACTTCACCTTCATTGAGATTTACTACAGCGTACACTACAGGCCAACAGTTTGGAAGCAACACTAGCTTTGTAAAATGAAAAAAAATATATGTATATCATACACAGCTTAAACAAGTTTGACTAAATGTATGCAGAAGTTGCTTATTGCAATCCTGATCGTACTTGTCTGTCTCACATCCAAGTGCTCCTGAAAGCTTAGTTCACTAAATCATGTGATTAAAATCTAATCAGTGTAAGAGATTATGAAAGTTATAAAAAAAAATACTTGACACACACACATATATATATATATATATATACATATATATCTATATATCTCTCTCTCTATCGAGTGCTGCAAACCACTGGAAAATTTTGCACAAAGCTATTTATGGAAAACAGGCTGTGTCACATACGGTGGAAAAATGACTTTAAACTTTGAATATGACTGCTTGCTTCCGTGCTTCGTGCCTCTATTGTGCACTTTGTCTCTTCACCACAATACCACATGACCTGAATACTTTACTTTGGCTTTCCAAGGTAAATGAAATGCACAGACATGCCTGACCTATTTGGAGGCAGAAGTCAAAGTCATAATGTTGGAAGAAAAGTGTTTTGTATTTTAATGAACTAAAACAGGTAACGGGGAGTTTCCAATGTTTGTGTGCAGAGTCAGAAAGATCCCCAATTAAATCTCAATGATCTGGATTAGACCCAGTCAGAAGTATCTAATGAATGTAACAACAAATGTAACATTGATGAGCAGTTCAACAACTATTATGATTTCACAATAAGAAACTCATACTGTACCGATGATATCCATATACCGTAATGATCCAACACTCTGGTATAAACTACAGTTTGTCCCAAAAGTCTCCATACATAGAAGAAATTAACACTTTTTAGCAAAAACCACTTTCAAAATTTTTCATAATTAGTTTATATAATATATTTTTCAGATAGCTTTTAAGAACGCCTTTGACAAAAGAAGAACGTATTGAAATCACTCTCATGGCTGGATCAGGAAGCTTTCGCAAGGCTGTGATGGATTTCAAGAGGAAACATTATACACACAACACTGTAGCCAAACGTATTAACAAATTCACAAAGACTGGAAGTGTAGCGGACCAACCGAGAAGTGGACGTCCACGAACATCCACTGTCGAAGGCTCCCATGACATGATGCAGCCAAACACAGTCCCCAATGTATGCAGACTTTTGGGACAAGCTGTATATTATGACTTCTATCTCTAGCACTGTTAATGAACTAATAAATGCTGTCAAAACCTCTTAGAGACATCTTACACATAGTTAGCATTACCCACTAAATCCAAAATCAGAACTAGAAGAAAAACATGGTTCTGAGCAGTACAAGGTTTTTAACAAAGAGGAGAAAGAGCTGGACAGAATAATCAGTGCACAGCAAAATACATGAGGAGTGAAATTGAGTCTGAGATGAGGCTTATCTGGAGATCTAGATTTAGTCCATGTTGAGACAGTAGGCTTTGGTGCTCAAATCAGATTTGTGCTTAGACAAGCTACTAGCTAATGATCCTTTGCAGAAAAGCAATGTGGCTTAACTGGAACTGCAAAAGCTCGAAGTGGCAACATTTTAGAGAAGTCAACCTCAGTGTTTGCGTGCATCAAAAGTATAAAACAAAAAATGTATTCCATATGCCATGAGTAAATAATTCATATAGTGAATATATAGTGATACTGTACAGTTTTCGTACAGCAATTTCTCTGATAAACAGTGATCCCACATTATTAAACACCCACACAATTAATATTTGATGAATCCTCCTGTAAATAAAATAACAGTGCTGAGCCTTACAGCTAAAGTAGAGATGCACGATACTAAATTTCTCAGCTGATACGATAACCAATTATTCAAAGTGATATCGACCGGTACAGATAGTTCTGCCTTTTATGCTTTCTTTTAAATTAATAATAATTAATTCCACAATTCTGAAAGAAATGCAAATAAAAACTTTATTCTCTCCAATTCAACAAGTTGTTTAACAGTAACTGGTCTCATAAGAAGAAAACACATTACTCAGATTAACATTAACACATGAACTCAATTCTGCAGATTAAAGTAAGATTTCTTAACTTTTTAAATTCATATTAATAATTAATCATCAGTGTCGGCCGATACATCGGTGCATCTCTACTAATAAGGTTAGAGGCACTCGTCCATAAACACTATCCTTTACGCAGAACATTTCAAATCAAGTTTGGGCACGTAGACGCGCTCTTCAATTCACACCACAGGTTTTCAGCCAGATTCAAACCTGGAGACCGAGATTAACTTTTTGTGTTCAACAATTTCTGTGTTGATTCAGATGTGTTACTTACATTATCAGAGGCCACACGGTTCTAATGTTTTGACAGCTTGTCTTGTGCACCCTTTCCAAGCAACAGTTACGATTCTGAAACTTAACAACCCCAAGTAACGGTCATGTTTGAGATCACAGTTGACTCCCTCACCCTAAGCCATGATCCTGATTGTAGTTGATGGCATTTTTAACTGCTTGTGTATTTTTATATCCATTACATGACTTGTGCAGATCGAAAACCATGTGTCTATTATGTTTCAAAGATCTCAGATGTTGGATTTTTGGTCCTGGAGATGGAGAACAAACGTGCGCAGCCTTATATTTAGTTAAAAAAGGTTCTCGGAGACTAAGAACAATTTTCTATAGCAGTTTTTGCACAATTACATGTCCTATATACAAAAAATATACTGTGCTATGCCTTCACTAAGTTTGACTTCTGAAGCTGTTTTGGAAAGAGCTTTGAACATCTAAATCAGACCTGTGGCACTTGACACTGCAATAATTATCACATTTAATCTAATTAAAATGCGCAATAATGGATTTTAGCCCCCCGCGCCCAAAGTGTTACATTTATCTTCAGCACATACAACACATTTATCTATATTTATTATCTATTACTATTCACGTCTCTCCAAGAATCAACGCTTCAAACGTTTGCCAAATTTCAGATTTAAGTGAGAATACAGCACTTAAGACTTCTGCTTCACTGTTTTCTAGTGATGCATCTTAACAGTGCATTTTGCTAAAAGAAAAAAACAAAAAACAAAAAAATAACCCACAGCATCCTGCAAACCAGTTCTATTACAGATTAAAAGACAGGAGAGACTTACCCAAACAAGGTCAAGGTAAGGAACGACACTAATTTCTAATACCTTGGAAAATTTACAAGCATACTGACTGAATGAATTACTACTTCAATGCCTTCAGTCACTGTCACCAGCATGTGGAGTTTTCAGAGCTAAGCAAGCTTTGACACTACAAAAAATATAGTGAAATAAATAAAATGTATCGAAACTGTTGGCTTTTTGCGCATGTGGACAAACATACCATACGCATTTCAAAAATGTGGAAAGCGAATTCCAAGGTATGTAAATAAATTGCTCTTATATTCTATTCTGTGTAAAGGGAGTGTATCCTAGTGTTCCTATTTCCTCTTCATTTTGCATGCTATAAAATCTAGCAACTTCACAACAGATAAAATAAATTCTTATTCATATATGTTAAAGCAGGGATGGATGATGAAAGCAAATCTTGTGATAAATCGATGCATGTGTTAGGGCAGAACACACACTGGGAAGGTAATAGGAGATATCTACTGACACCAGAATAAGACAGAATGGCTGAGGTTAGAAAGCGTTTCAGTGTGCTTCCAATCTAGCCGTCGCTTTCTGGCACGTCATGTTTAGACGTGAGTGAAACAAGAGAATGTAAAAGAGTGATAGAGCGAGGTTGGGTAAGGCAGCTAGTCTGATCTGATCTTTCAAGATGTCAGACATGTGTACCAAATCAGGCGAGAGCACTGAGGCTGCAGTCAGACAGCCATGTGTAAGCCTGTTAAAGCGTGTGTGTTATCATGCAAGTCTGGGCCGTTTAATTTCCACAACCACCCACACATATTCTGGTTCACTTTCACATATTCAACTTCCTTACTGATATGGACACAGCCACAAACGAGGCGGACGATCTAAAATCCTAAAATGGTACCAAGATATAAAACACAGCAAGCGTAAACTTTGCCAGTGTGATGAACGAGACAGATTCAAATACAGCTGCCATTTCTGGAGAAATCCTATTTGATGTGAGATTATATCTTTTTGTGTTGTAATTTTAAAATTCAAAAACCATGATATTTAATTCACAGAAAGACACGGGAATAGAGTCAAGGTGCTGTGAATGCTACATCATTCATAACCCTATCCATTACATAACAGTGCTCCTAGGAGTGTAGCTAGACACACAGTCTTTTTGTGTAAAAGGCCCAGCTTTGCCCTGCTGCCATCAAGTCTTTCAATTACTCCTGATCCTCAGCCCTCTCCTGTCGCCGTGGCTACACAGTTGCCTGGTTACTGCTCTCTGAGGCATGCCTTCATGTAATAACCTGCGTATCGAATGGCCCAAAAATAGGCAACCGTTTCGGCTCCAAATCAAGGATGACACACAGAGACGTCTCCAAAACATTCCCTTGTGAGTACATGACAATGCAGAAAGAAGAAAAAAGGCAGCGCGAACTCGAGCTTCTCCTTTTGAAAACATAAGACAGTGAGTAATTAAATCCGTTTTTGCCTCTGGTTTAGCTTTACACTATATTCGTTTTACAAACCAGAAATACACAGAGGTTTTTATTGTAGTGTCTGTGGCAGAATGATACACAAGACAGATGATGATACAGTTCATGAGAATTGTGCATTGTGTACAGAAGTGTAGTAACGTGTGCCATATTGAGGAGTTGTTGCCGAAAAAGCAGCTGAAATTGAGACACAGCCTCTGAATGCTGATCATCTGCTGTGTTTTATTTCCCCTCAGTTCTCATAATGGACTAAGAGAGACAACAGAGACAGACGGAGCCAGGGAGAGTGGAGGATAACAGAGAGGGGGGAATAGAACGTGCCCCTGCTGCTAAATGAGTGTGTGAATCGTTGCTCACGCACACACACACACAAAGCATAATGGCTTGCTTTGTGTCACACAAACTTTCTGATATGTATATAATAAGCCCCATCTTGGCAGGCAGCAGGATTTAATAGTCAAGAGAATCTGTGCTGATGATGTATGAAAAATGTGATACATCATTCCAAACTCTGACATTAGCCCAGGGTTAGAGGATAGGTTATGAGTTTAGGATCAAGCCTGTGTGTGACACAAGGCCTCAGAGCTGCAGCCCTCGAGTGAAGGTGAACAGGATGGCCAGTGAAGCCACTGCATTTGTTGGAGTTTGGATAGGGACACACACACTCTGACACACACTTTGAGTCAGAGCACAGGGTGCAGCAACATGGCAGAATGAGGGCAAAGTAGCAGACGGAGGTTTTTAAAGGTTAAAGTACTCAGGCACAGGCGCGCACACACACACACACACACACATTCTGTTGACCTGCTCTGAATGAACTTGGATCATGTATACCAAGCAAATTCAGCAACCTTAAAGAGCTAGCTAAAAGCAAATAGCAGTGTACAAACCATCCTTTATCCATCACCCATCTAAAATAAACTTACATATTAATACACAAATAAATGAATACGATTAGTGTTTAGCTGGGATTTATATTAGTTGCAATAATCACATCCCATCAGTGTAATTTGACTTATTTATCTATTTTAAAACACCAGTGTATTATTTACATGCTGCTATGCCCGAAATAAAAACAATACCATTTGTCAATACGTCAATTCAACTAGACCACATCACTGTGCTACGTCCTGCTGCCTAGTCCCATCAACAGTGGAAATGGTAGCAGAATAATGTCCTTTCTAAACTCACACAAAAATAAAACTCTATTTAACTCAATTAACGTGAGCCTGTGTGTTTGTTTTCCATGAATCGGTTATTTTGGAGTGTGTCTCTTGGGGCCTCGCTACAAAGCTGGGTTGGGTTAATCTGGCACAAACACATGTGGACTAGATGTTTGGTTGGATTTCCAGTGTTAGCACACACATACATGGATACCGTACAATATTCAATTCCTGTCACACAGTCAAAGCCTCTATAGCCTGCATTATCCCAGTCTAACAAGATTACTGAAGGGAAGTCACAGCCTTCAAGCAAAGCCAGCAACCTCAGTAACCTCTCATGTTCAACACAAAATCAGCTCACTGGCACCACCTGATGGCACGATTTAAATGTCATGGCTATGGCTGAGTGAGATTTTTTTATATTATTATATATATATATATATATATATATATATATATATATTAAATAAATAAATAAATAAATAAAACCATTCATACCAAATCATTTTCATGAGATTGCTAAGAAGACAGAGAAGCATTACCTCAACAGTCACTACAGTGAGGATAAGTTGTGTGTCTGCCTCAGGGAAGTAGGCCTGCACTTGAGGAGACAGACCAATCAAGGCACAGTTGGTGACCACAGCAATAGCGCTCATCGTCTCGAACGCCAGCTGGAACAGTGAGTGAGAAATGACGACAAGAAGAAAAAAAAAAAAAAACTGTTCAGAATTTTAGCACTGAATATAAATGAATTATCACCCTCCTCAGAATTCAACACTTCCATCTGTGTTGTCTTGACACGTTTTAATTCCCAGGATTGTAGGTTTAAAAATGGTTCCTGTTACAAGGTATAAAACTCTTCAATATGTTTACTTAATTATTTATTTTTCTGAGTCTTTAGAGAACATTACATGAAGGCGAAGGCCAATCCATCAAGTGACACGAAAATGGAAGCTGCAGTATACAGTGGATATAAAACGTCTACACACCCTGTTTAAAACTGAAGGTTTTGTGATGTTAAAACATGAAGCCAAGATCAATCGCATCAAACCGTTTTCCACCTTTATATTGATATAGCAACCAAAAAGATTCAAGTGGCAAACAAATATAAATAAGAAAAAGAAAATCCTTACAATTAATAAATATACACACCCCTTAACTTATACTTTGTTCAAACATTTTGTTAAAGCTTTTGCTTGGATTACAGCAATTGTATTTATTTATTTATCTGCTTACCACATCTTAGATTTGCCAAATTTGTATTATTTTTCTTATCCACTGTAGAGTACACAATATAAAGACGTGTCACAGAAATAAGCTAGTTCTCCTAAAGCTGTATCACTATACCCATCTATGATGGACCCATTGATGAAGTGATTGCCTTAGACTGTCCTAGGACACTCCAAAGAGGATAAACAAAAGGACTATTCACCCCACTCTCACCTGCCATACTCCGATGTCAGAGGCAGGTTCAGAGAAAGGCCGCTTGAACACGTGACACATTTTAAAAGCGTCTGAATAGACCTCTGTGATGTTGTTGAACACCACTAGCACAGCAGCCAGAGGATACACGCAGGAGAACAGACTGACGTAGCCAAACAGTAAGAACTGCTCCAGATAGTCATCAAACGTGCCCTGATGATCAGACATACAGTAAGAACAAGTCTTCTTAAAGCGGACACAATATGGTCTTTCATTACTCTTAGAAAATTCATATGATTATCTATAAGCATCAAGTAAATCATAAGTATACCCAAATCTTCAGTTTTGTCAAACTGAAGATTTGCGGTTTATAGGCTCAGATAACTGAATTGTTTGACTGCCACTGATTTATTCAATTGTTTCAAGTTTTATACAAAGAAATATTTATTGAGAGTGACTCTAACAAAAATGTAAATGGTTAAACATGTCCTTTTTCTTAATATAGTTAATCTTCATCTACTACATTGCCTGGTTGGCTTCTATTGGCTCACCAGGTAAGTATTCATTTCACTCTCCAGCTGGACCTGCTCTACCATGGGGAGCTCCTGATCTCCCATCATCCTCCTCACTCTCTTATGGACCTTCTTATTTCGTCTCCTCTGTAGCCAGTATGGCAGGAAGGCTTCCATCACTTGGTTCAGGATTTGAGAGGTGATGAGCAGAGTGGCGAGACTCTGAGGCCCAAAAAAAAAAACAACCACAAAACCTGCTTTAAGCAACATTATTCTTTGGCATGAATTACAAGCAGAAAAAAAACCTCACATACTGACACCCATTTCCAAAAGAAGGAATTTAATGAGCCAAACAAAATCTTTAATTATACTGTATCTTTTCAGTACGGATCATACTGCATATGAGGTGACGGTAACAGTAGCATCAAATGTACATTATCTCTAGATGCAACAGACATATATAATAATAATAAAATAATAATCAGGAACATGACTTTGAAGACCGCAAAATTATAAAATCAGTAACAGAGGCAAAAACCTGTGCTTCACTGAAGTTAATAATATTCCAAGTTTTGCATTATTACTCACGTGTCGAAGCAATGCCATATCTTGCATTACAAAGGCAATGTAAAATAAAGAAGCAAAACAGTTGATGAAGTTGAACTGAAAAAAAGCAAAAAAGATTATATTGATTATATAAGATTATATTGATTATATTGATTATTGTAATCAATATAATTATTAATTAGAAAGGCAATGGCTCAAATTTAAACAGCATTAATTATTAGTCACAAACGCAGAATATAAATAATTTCAGGGGAAAAAAGGAAAATCTTAAAACTCACCACCAACACTTTAAGAACCAGATGATTCTGGAAAGATGATTCCAGTCTGTGGTTTTCTACACGTACAGCAGGAGAGAGAATAGAAATTATTCATATAAGAGGTGAAGTGTATAGAATCAATACCATCTTTCTCTGTGTAATCATCTCAAGTGACTCCATCAGGGTTGTTGTTGTTTTTTTAAACACTTACAGATCTAGAACCTATATACAGTGGTGTGAAAAAGTGTTTGCCCCCTTCCTCATTTCCTGTTCCTTTGCATGTTTGTCACACTTAAGTGTTTCAGAACATCAAACCAATTTAAACAATAGTCAAGGACAACACAAGTAAACACAAAATGCAATTTGTAAATGAAGGTGTTTATTATTAAAGGTGAAAAAAAATCCAAACCATCATGGCCCTGTGTGAAAAAGTGATTGCCCCCCTTGTTAAAACATACTATAACTGTGGTTGTCCACACCTGAGTTCAATTTCTCTAGCCACACCCAGGCCTGATTATTGCCACACCTGTTCACAATCAAGGCATCACTTAAATAGGAGCTGCTTGACACAGTAAGGTCCACCAGAAGATCCTTAAAAGCTACACATCATGCCGAGACCCAAAGAAATTCAGGAACAATTGAGAAAGAAAGTAATTGAGATCTGTCAGTCTGGAAAGGGTTATAAAGCCATTTCCAAAGCTTTGGGAATCCAACGAACCACAGTGAGAGCCATTATCCACAAATGGCGAAGACATGGAACAGTGGTGAACCTTCCCAGGAGTGGCCGGCCGCCCAAAATTACCCCAAGAGCGCAGCGACGACTCATCCAAGAGGTCACAAAAGACCCCACAACAACGTCCAAAGAACTGCAGGCCTCACTTGCCTCAGTTAAGGTCAGCGTTCATGCCTCCACCATCAGGAAAAGACTGGGCAAAAATGGCCTGCATGGCAGAGTTCCAAGGAGAAAACCACTGCTGAGCAAAAAAAAACATCAAAGCTCGTCTCAATTTCTCCACAACACATCTTGATGATCCCCAAGACTTTTGGGACAACATTCTGTGGACCGATGAGACAAAAGTGGAACTCTTTGGAAGGTGTGTGTCCAAGTATATCTGGCGTAGAAGGAACACTGCATTTCATAAAAGAAATTATACAATAGTAAAATATGGTGGTGGTAGTGTGATGGTTTGGGGCTGTTTTGCTGCTTCAGGACCTGGAAGACTTGCCGTGATAAAAGGAACTATGAATTCTGCTGTCTACCAAGAGATCCTGAAGGAGAATGTCCGACCATCTGTTTGTGTACTCAAGCTGAAACGAACTTGGGTTCTGCAGCAGGACAATGATCCTAAACACACCAGCAAGTCCACCACTGAATGGCTGAAGAAAAACAAAATGAAGACTTTGGAGTGGCCTAGCCAAAGTCCTGACCTGAATCCTATTGAGATGTTGTGGTATGACCTTAAAAAGGCCGTTCATGCTTGAAAACCCTCTAACGTAACTGTATTAGGACAATTCTGCAAAGATGAGTGGGCCAAAATTCCTCCAGGACGCTGTAAAAGCCTCATTGCACGTTATCGCAAACGCTTGGTTGCAGTTGTTGCTGCTAAGGGTGGCCCAACCAGTTATTATGTTTAGGGGGCAATCACTTTTTCACACAGGCCATGATGGTTTGGATTTTTTTTCACCTTTAATAATAAACACCTTCATTTACAAATTGCATTTTGTGTTTACTTGTGTTGTCCTTGACTATTGTTTAAATTGGTTTGATGTTCCGAAACACTTAAGTGTGACAAACATGCAAAGGAACAGGAAATGTGGAAGGGGGCAAACACTTTTTCACACCACTGTATATATGGGGCGGCTGTGGCGCAGGTGGTAGAGCGGGTTGTCCACTAATCGTAGGGTTGGCGGTTCGATTCCTGGCCTGGGTGACTCCATATGCCGAAGTGTCCTTGGGCAAGACACTGAACCCCAAGTCCTGATGGCAAGCGAGCACCTTGCATGGCAGCTCTGCTACCATTGGGGTGTGTGTGTGTGAATGAGTGAATGAAACACAGTGTAAAGCGCTTTGGATAAAAGCGCTGTATAAGTTAAGTGCACATTTACCCCATATATATATGGGGTGTGTGTGTGTATATATATATATATATATATATACACACACACACAGTGCTACAGTGCTGTTAAACTGTATTTGCCCATCCTGATTTCTTCTGTTTTAGTATATGTTTCTCACTGAATTGTTTCAGAAATTAAAACAAAATCTAAGATAATACAAAGGCAACCTGAGTAAACACAAAATATAGTTTATAAATGATAGTCATTTATTGAAGCAAAGGCGTTATCTAATATCAACTGGGTCTGTGTGAAAATTTATTTGCGCAAATAGTTACTAATTCCTCAAATCTATGCAACTGCATTCATAATGGGGTTCAGCTGGAGTAGACGCAACTACTAATTACTGCAAACCCTGTTCAATCAAATTAACAATTAAATACAACATTTTCAACTGCATGAAGTTGGTTAAAAGGTCTTACCCAGTAACACACTGTGCCAAAATGAAAAGAAATTCCAGAAATGATGAGTAAGAAGGTGATTGATATACAGTGGGGGAAATAAGTATTGAATGCGTCAACATTTTTTTCAGTAAATATATTTCCTTTGAACTGGCACCCTGTCCAGGGTGTACCCCGCCTTGTGCCCCATGCCCCCTGGGATAGGCTCCAGGTTCCCTGTGACCTGAAAAGGAGTAAGCGGTAGAAGATGGATGGATGGATGGATATTTCCTATGAGGCTATTCACATCAAATTTTCACCAGACATCAGTATTAACTCAAGAAATCTGGAAATATAAAGAATTCACAACATTAGAGTCCATAAATGAAGTTATGTGTAATAAAGAGGAATGGCACAGGAAAAACATATTGAACACGCTAGGAAAAAAGCAGTTCTCCAAGGTAAGGTAAGGCAAGGAACCAGCTGAATCTGTAAGTAATTAGAAAGTAATTATACCCCCTATCTGTGCAAATTAATATCAGCTGGATTAGTAAATTGATGGTCTATAAAAAGGCTTTTCATTACCAAGGTGTCACACAAGAAACAAAAAGCAAAAGCAAAGAGCTCTCCCAAGACCTTCACAAACTTATTGTTGTGAAACATTGATGGAATCGGATACAGACTTATTTCAAAACTTCTGAATCCTCCAGTAAGCATCATTGAGGCCATTATCCGCAAGTAGAAGCAACATCACTCCATCATCACCCGGCCACGCACAGGAGCTCGTCGCAAGATTTCTGACCGGAGAGTCAGAAGAATAGTCAGAAGAATAGAATAGCCCAAAAGGCAAGGACCATTCGAAAAGAGCTCCAGAAACATGTGGAGGCAGCAAGTGCCATCGTCACAGAGAAAACAATAGCAATGCATTCCATTGCTCACACTCACACCACAACACTACATTACTAAAGAAAAGGCATGTTGCAGTTCGTTTAAAGTTTGCTACAAGTCATTTGGACATGTCTGTGAAACACTGGAAGAGTGTAGTCTGGCCAGACGAGAGCTAAATGTAACTTTTTGGCTGTCATACTACACACCATGTTTGGAGATGAAATGGCACTGCACATCACCCTAAAAACACTATACCAACAGTGAAGTTTGGAGGTAGAAGCATCATGGTGTGGGGCTGTTTTTCATTACATGGTACTGGCAGACTTCATATAAAAGGAACGATGAATGGAGCCCTTTACTGGGAGATTCTTCAGAAGAACCTGGTGCCATTCACCAGGCTGATGATGTTGAGACATGGGTGAACCGTCCAGCAGGACAACGATCCAAAGCATACAGTAAGGAAACTCTCAAATGGTTTCAGAGAAAAAAAATCAAGGCATTAGAATGGACCAGTCAATAACCTGACTTGAATCCAATTGAACAAGTTTTAAAGACAACACATTTAGAAGAATGGACCAAATCACACCTGAATACTGCGGCCGATTAATTTCTTCATACAGGAAACGTCTTGAAGCTGTCATTACAAACAAAGGCTTCTCCACCAAGTATTAAATTAATTTCAGTTAGTGTGTTCAATACTTTTTTTATTACACATAACTTTATTTATGGACTTCAATGTTGTGAATTCTTTATATTTCCAGCTTTCTGGTGAAAATTTCATGTGAATAACCTCATTGGAAATATATTTACTGAAAAAAATCCAATACTTATTTCCCCCACTGTACATCAGTCTGGGAAGGGTTACAAAGCTATTTCAAAGGCTCTGGGACTCCAAAGGACCACAGTGAGAGCCATTACCTCCAAATTAAAAAACTCGGCACAGTAGTGAACCTTCCCAGAAGTGTCCAACCTTCCAAAATTCCTCCAAGAGCACAGCAATGACTCATCCAGCAAGTCACAAAAGAGCCAAATACAAAGGAACTACAGACCTCTCTTGCAACAATAAAGGTTCATGACTCCACTATCAGAAAGGCACTGAGTAAAAATGGCATCCATGGAAGAGTGGCGAGGTGAAAACCACTGCTAACCCAGAAGAACAAAACACACCTTGATAATCCTCAAACCTTTTTTGGAGAATGTTCTGTGAACTGATGAGTCGAAAGTGGAACTGTTTGGAAGACAGGGGTCATGTTATATCTGGAGTAAACCAAACACACAATTCCATAAAAAGAACATCATACCTATGGTCAAGCATGGTGGTGGAAGTGTGATGGTGTGGGAATGCTTTGCTGCTTCAGGGCCCGGGAAACTTGCAGTAATTGAGGGACACATTAATTCTACTCTTTACCAGAAAATCCTAAAGGAGAATGTCCAGTATTCAATCCATAAATTGAAACTCAAGCGCAACTGGATTATGCAGCAAGACAATGGTCCAAAGCATAGGAGTAAATCCTAGTGCTAGAAGTGAGTGAAAGACTGATCTCCTGTTCTCTGAAGCGTTTGGTTGCAGTTGGTGCCACTTAAAGCTGCATAAACCAGATTTTAAGTTTAAGGGGGCAATTAGTTTTTCACATGGGTGATGGGTGTTGGATAACTTATTTTGCTTCAATAAAAAAACTAATCAAAACTGTATTGTGTGTTTAATCAGGTTGCCATTGTTATGTTGTATTTCGTTTGAAGATCTAAAACATTTTAGGATGAGATATATATAAAAACAGAAGGAATCAGGATGGGGCAAATACTTTTTCACAGCACTATAAAGGCAAAAAACAAAACAAGTTCTGCTCCTTGAGAACTTAAATTTCAGTTGATTCACATACTTCCTCCATACAGCAAATATATTTTATTCTGCTTGCGTCGGTGTATAGTGATTAGCTCTTTAGCCATACACATATACTCCATGGTTATTTAATTCTGCAAACTTACCCCAATCTGTGAGAAACTCAGCTGCATAGCGGTATAACAGGTTCATGATCTCAATGACCACTGCATAGATGATACTTGGTATGAAGAGCAGCACACTGGTCAGAAAGTTTGGATCTTCATTATAAATACTCAGAGCCCAGGTCTCCATGCCAAAGTAGATCTTCATCACATGGAGAGAGATGTATAGGCACAGCAACACAAAGGGGAGAGACACCAGATATATCCTCAATTGTCGTCTGTGGAGGGACAATAACAAATCTCTCTAACAAATCCATATTCTCAGGCATCCTGCACAAATAATTATTTTAACTCCAACATTTGGTAATAATCATTTGCTATAGTGAAATGGGTCAATTTAGTGTATGGAACAAGCCACAGAGAGTTATGTATAGACTGTAAAATGATAATCTCTAGGACTGCATGTTCAAAAACGGTCCAAATCTTTTTTTGTCAATTATGAATCAAACGGTGTGTACCTTCAGCGTACCTTCAGCTGTCAGTAAGTCATGCCTTTATATTTTCTTACACCTTTAAAATAGATCATATTGATATCATAGTAATACCTGACTGAAATAACTTCTGTTTTCATGTTTATATACATACTTGCTGTTAGAGTACGTCGGTTCCTCACGGCCGGTCACAGGATTAAGGCCCAGAATACCATGAAATCCCGGTCGTGGTTCTTCAAATGCTTTCTTACGACTCAACGTTCCCCATCCATAAGCCAGCTGTGCACTACGTCTCTTCCACACGTCCAGGAAGACAGTGGACCATACCAAGTTGAAGATGGCAAACAGAACATATTTATCATAGTTCTCCCAATCAAAGAGGTAGTAGGGGATGCCGATCAGGGCCATTGGCATCAAGGCAAATGTGAAGTACTCCAGAAAACCAAAGTAGAGTGCCAAACCTTCACCAAAGTAATGCCTGATATCATCTACATCATCAAGCACACAAAAGAACAAATCATTTAGGTCAGTGTGGCACCAGCAGAAGTGCACAAGTTTTTATTTTTTAAAATAAAAACTAACTTTTCTTTTTTAGAAGTTGAGAGGTCCTAGCAATGCTTAAATTATTTGCTTAACAGATAATGTCGGTTTAAAAATGTATTATTATTATTTTAAACTAATGCTCTAAAAGGCCAGGATATAAACAATAATATTAAGGGAGAACAATAAATTAACAAAAAGCTCAAAAGTTCTACAATAACATAATTATTCTATAAAATTGTTGAACAGAAAAACAGAATTTAATCAACAAAAGATGGAGCCTTCAGGTTCACGTTCACCCAGCTCATACTGAGGGACTCACTCAGTGGTTGAAAGGACAGCTTGATCTTTTTGTACCAACTGGAAGAGAGCCTCTTCAACTCCCCTTTATCATGGAGAGGGAAATACTGGACTAAAATCCCTTTGGACTGCAACCTACGGACTGAAAACATGTAAAATGTAAAAGCAGTGATTAAACAGAATTTTTGGGTGTTTGCGGACATGCTACCATTATAGTTCTAACATAATAGATATCTAAAGTAATCATGTATACTATTCTCTTAGGAAGTCTAAATAAATGTAGCCTTGGTATACTACAACGACATTTCATGTAACCTAAGTATTGGTGCAAAAGCGCTCCTTCTGGTTAACTTACTGACTGACTTTCCAGGATACAGTCTAACTTTAAGGTATCCAGGAACATGGGTTTCATCCTTCGCCCTCAAAGTGTCCAGCTCGTGTTTGATAATGTATTGACATTCTGAAATGCTGAGGAAGCCATCACCTTCCCCTGATATAATATCAACAAACAAACACACAATCAGCTATAATCACTGCTTTTAATGCACTTGATTTAAGCATGTAACAACAGCTAAATAATTCTTCATCTTAAAACTGAAATGTATAGATTTGAATTCTTATAAGGAATGTGTACCCTACAAATCAGAATTTTACAGAAATGTATGTTTATAATCAACAGAGTCTTTGTAAAGCTGTGACCCATAGGTCAGCTCTATCAGCTAAGCCTTACAGATGTCTCTACCTTGGAATTCTTTGAAACTCTCTCGGTTGGCGTTAGTGAATCCTCGCATGGTACCATCTTGGAACTCCTTAAAAAGTCCCAAATCTTCTGCTCCATTCAGGAGTCTCTGCCAGGTGGAGCCCACAAGAAAAACATTACGATTCACTTTTTGCTTTTCCTGTCCTCCAAGTGGCAGCTGCTCCACCAGCAGATCAGCTCCTAAATAGCAAAAAACAAACAAATGACTTAGTCTTTGTGAAGCCAAACAAACTATCTAAAATATAAAAAGATTTGACATCTTTCAACATTTCAAATCAACCCTAAATGAACAGTATAATAGAGTATACTACAGTTACTCGATTCAGCATAATTTAGTTAAGCTGTGTGACTAAATCTGTGATATTTCAGCAAACATACTTTAAAATTGGTCATTTTGAGCATGAGCACAACTTGTTCCGGTTTCATATGTTGGATCAGTTTGGGATTTTATATTATGAAGCATTTGAGGTCTCAGAAGGGATATAACGCCAGCAAATATGCTTAGTGTGGGAGTTTTTAGGTCCTTTTATGGATTTTTTTAGCTTTAGATTTGATTTGCTATAGAGTAGTGCAGTATAGAGTGCTGCAGGAATGAGTCGTAAAACCCAGAAATGGGTTAGCACTAACACAGATTTTCCGGTTCCATCGCCCCAAACTCAGTGTGTTTCTTGAATGTGTTTTTGGTTGAAAGACTAAAATAAGGTCTATTGTTAACACAAGCTCAAGATATTTTCACGTTTTATTCTACAATATAAAATACATCGGTAATACCCCACTTGTGCTTTTGTTAAGCTTTTACATCTTTGAAAAAGACGGTTGCTAACAAGTGGCTAAATGGGACTACAGAGGTTGTCTGGGACACTAAACGTCATCACAACAGGAAAACTCATCTACTACATTGTGCCTCATTGTGTTTATACGCACACTCATAAACTTTCCAGCTTCTAGATTTATCAGTTTGTAGTATTTTCCAACTGTAGTGTTTTTTTTCAAATTGGAAAAATTTGAAAAAACATTAGAAATTGGGAAAAAAAATCGGAAGCCTAGTGGTGGTCACGTTGAAGTCGTGTCACAGTGGTGTAGTTTGTTTATAGCCTAACTTTAGCTTTGAACTTCTGACGATTGTATTTAGGCTTCAAAATTCTTAAAAGTTGTGTTAATTTGTGACAATTATCTTGATGAGCAAAACATGTACCAATCATGAACTTTGTATGTGCTTATTTTCTGCAGTAATCTAAAAGCCAATGGAAAATATTATTGGCTTTTTATCAAGGGAAACAGAGTAATGCTATCTTCCGGGTTGGCCTACAAAAATACATCATCCCTACAGCATTCTATATGCAGGGCTGTTGAACCTTTAATACTGTTGAATCCAGCGTTTCAACAGGGCTCCCCTGGTGGCTTGGTGTCCCTATGGGCCAACTTGCACAACTTATAGCTTGAAACAGCCCTGGCTATTTACCAACAAGCTGTAAAGTTTGTCTGCCTCAAAGGATCATTTCATTAGAGGATGAGGTATACAAGACTCCTTCACTTTCTATCTGAGGTGATGGTATGTGGTGTATCATTGTGCTGACCATGGCTGACTTTGGGGTGTCCCAAAAGTCTCCATATATAGGGGAAATGCCTTTGACAAAAGAAGAACCTATTGAAATCGTTCTCATGGCTGGATCTGGAAGCTGTCAC